>JAOEGL010000004.1:176580630-176823130 GCA_034509955.1 Urosaurus nigricauda
GCTTGTCCCTAATGAACATGAAAGGTGAAATAAATTTTTAAAAGCTATGCTTTTTTAGAGAAAATGTGGCAGTTTTTAAAGTTTGCAAGGTCTTTAGTTTTATTAGGATCTGGAAGTCTACTGGTTAAAAACATGGGCAAAAGAGTGAATCACAGTGAGAAGATTCACTTAGAATTAAGGAACAGAGTGCCTTTGAGTACATACTTAAAACAGGAATTTGTTCTTACCACCAGAATTGAGCTCACAGTCCTTTCACAGAAAAATCAGCTTCTGGAATCCTCTTGGGAAACTTGTACTTTTCAAAGGCTGGCCCTGCCTCAAAAAGGCTGCATCCACACTGCAGAAAAAACCCAGTTAGACAGCATTTTAACTGGCTCAGTGCTATGAAATTCTGGGAATTATAGTTTTGTGAGGCATTTAACCTTAGAGAAGGCTAACTAACTAACTAATACCTAACAACTAATAACAATTCCCAGAATTCCATAGCACTATGCCATTACCAATAAAGTGCTGTCAACCTGGATTATTTCTACAGTGCAAATGCAGCCAAGCTCAGACATTATATAGCTATGATAGATAGCTTGGTAGGGTCTGCTCGATGGAAAGTGAATTGGTCTCAGGCCATGGTGTGAAGACATCCGAGGCAGGGTTAGGTCAGTGAATGAACTGTATACTACTAGGGTTCCCCTTGACTTTCATACAATAAAAGGGGAATATAAATATAATTAAATTAATAAATTGCACTAATGACATTCTATTTTCAGTGGCCTATATTTGCAGCACAAGTTTCATTGCTGCCTTTTCTAACAGAAATTCAAACCGTGCATTTTCCAAATTTGGAATGCATGCTAAAACATTTTATACAAATTATCACAGAAATGTTTGTCGTCGTCCCCCCCCCCCCCCCAACCCGGTCAAAACATGGATCTAGTTCCTGAGAAATGAAAGGCTAGGATGAATTTCACTAATCACAGTGAGTCCACGTGTCATGCTATCACAAGTTATGAACCAAGAAAGCTTATTATCAATGCCCATTTTCTGAATTTTCTAAAAAATATATAAATGAATACAGTTGCTAAGTAAATGTACAGTCCACTGCGATTCATCTCATCTGCCAGAGAAACAATAACATGTGCTTCACATTATTTCTTAAATATCAGTTGTTGACTGTCAACAACTATGCTCAATGACAGTAGCAATTCTGCATTTGTGATTGCTAACATGGGTTTGGTGAGGCTTCTTGGACTAAATAGGGGAACATTACCATTGAGCAAAGACCTATTTTATTGTTTCATAATACAATAGCATATATTGCTAAAATATCTTATATTATCACATCATCTTCAGGGCTAAATCGACTTCTTATGTATATTCAGAGGGTTCTATCTATCTATTTATCTATCTATCCATCCATCCATCCATCCACCCATCCATCTATAGTCTATATGCAAGGGATGCAGTGGCTCAAGTGGTTAAGATGCTGACTCTTTTGATTGGAAGATTGGCAGGTTGGCAGTTCAAGGCCTAGGTGCTGCATGATGGGATGAGCTGCTGTCACTAGTCCCAGCTTCTGCCAACCTAGCCATTTGAAAGCATGCAAATGCAAGTAGATAAATAGGTACCACTTTGGTGGGAAGGTAAAAAATGTTCTGTGCAATCATGCTGGCCACATGATCACAGAGTAGTCTCTGAAAACACTGGCTCTTCGGCTTAGTAATGGAAATGAGTACACCGCCCCCTATGGTCAGACACAACTTGACAACCTTGTCAGCAGGGAATACATTTACGTTTTATAGTCTATATACAATATATGTAGGGAATGTGCATACTATTAGTAACAAAGTCTTGCACTCACTCACAAATGTTATGGCTGTTTCCTAAACCACCATGTTCTGGTTCAGGCAAACGCCAGTTTGAGACAACCTCAAAGCCAGGAATCTAGCTGCTCCAAGCATATATTAGAGCTGTATTTCCCTGCTCAGTGTCTTGAACTGGGTTTGGTTGGCAATTATATGAAGAGTGGAAGTTCTGATGTTTTCCTGTATAAATATGACTGGTCCATGTCACAGATCTTGCTGTCAGTGCAACAAGTCCACAAAAAGTTACTTCCTGCTAACTGCCTTTCTGGTTCTGTGCTCTTCCCAACTTTTAAGCTTCAGTATGGTTATTCATCAGCTTTGTTTTCCAAGTTGCCTCATCTCGCCTGGGGTTTTCTGACCTCCCGGGTGTCTCTCACACCCTCTGCTATTCGACATCCCATTCTGCAGGCCAACTTCCAGGATTTAGTTATTGCTGGTACAAATCATTACAAAGCTGCCTGTTTCCTACTAATTGTTTGCCTCATTCTTCTGTACTCCAAAGGGGATTGCTGGCCTTGATCCAGAAGGAACTGATCTTGGTCTCTCATCCTCAGCATGGCCAAGGACCCCCACTTACCTGAAATTTCAAACACATTCCTGAACACAAGCACCCACGTTTCCTCCCACTAAAGCCAGGGTCCACCTAGGATATCCTAATCCGCTCTTCATAAAAGAGCCTGCCACTGGAGCTACTGCTCTTTGCTACATCTGTAGATCTTATGCAATTGATAGGGTTGGCCAAAATCTTGATGAAAAGAGACAAGGCTTCTCACTGGCCCCACCTTGGCTACTGGCCGACTTTTAGAAAAATAATTTCTCCAGAAGCATTTTTGTTAAGACAGGCCAGGTCATTAGAGTAACGGGAGTTTAAGCAGCTCCCACAGTGGCTGTGGACTCATCTGCCAACACTGTGCAGCTCTCCAGTGACACTCCCCAGAAATATTTCAAATGAATATAATATTCCAGTGATGAATGCAAGCATCTGAACAATGCTTTCTTGGGAAAAAAAGCTGTGCTTCTGCACAATGTACATTTTTTGGGGAGCAGCCCAGGCATATAAGCAAACAAATGTTACTATAACTTATGCACAGCCGGCCCTTATCCACTGAGCAAAATTATGAGAAAGTTTTTAAAAACCTTCCTATGTCAAATGGCATTATGGAAGAAAATGAACAACTGAAGAGTGGAAGAGATTCTCAGTTGCCTTCTCATTTATTTGTGGAAGAGGTATTCTAGTCTAAGTAACTTATCCAGTGTTTAAGAAAGGTACATTTGTCTAATTGAAAGTTTAATGCAAAAGAAACACATTTATGTGCATCTCAGTTTATTGTATCAGTGGGGTTGTAATTGACAGTGCTCTTTTCCCTTGCTTTTTAATATTTAGCACTGTTTGTCAGCCACACAAAAATTCTTGAACACTGTCAATGCAAACGACAGCAAAGGATCTCAGTCCTTTTACAAAGATGTCTCAACATCTTTAGACACTGATTATGCAGAGCAGTAAAATGCAAAATCTTCTCTTCAGGGAACCTCATCCAATTTGATCTGCCCACTGTATACTCCTCAAGCATTGCAGAGGATTATGAAGTGTGTTCCAGCAAGGGCTCTTTGTCTATGCCATGTGGCATATTGAACTTTCAGCTTGAGATTACATCCACCCAGCATTCTCAGGTTAGTCGTTTGGGGCACCTTGTCCACCATTACTGAATTTCTCCTTGTGGAATACCTAGTTTCAAAGACCACACTCTGAACTTCATTGCTTTAGAGTTAATGGTATCTCTTTTAGCCTATTTCCATTTGGAAATCTCTTAACTATTTCAAACTCAACAGGTTTACTTTTGCTGTCTCCTTGTTGTTATTCAACAATAGCTTATTGCTCAATAATCTATTTTTCAATGAATTAGAGTTGTCTTCAAGTTGACCCTGACATATAGTGATCCTATCATATGGTTTTCGTAGACAGATTTAACCACCAATTTGCCCCTTCCTAAGGCTGGGAGAAAATAACTTGCCCAAGGTCACCCAGTGGGTTTCCATGACTGAATAGGGATTTGAACCATGGTCTCCCAAAGTCCAGCACTCAGACTGTTACACAACACTGGGTCTTATCTTTCTCTCCTTAATTGCTTACTCTGCCACCAACACTATCCAACCTGTCAATCACACATTGAAACTTCGGCATGATCTTAGGTTCTGTCACCCTTGTATAGCACAGAAAAAGCTGCTGTTCCCTTTTTACCATTAAAACTCTGGTTCATCTTTCTTTTTGATGACTGGAACTTTCTCACACCTGCTGAAATCATTCCTCTCTCTCTGTCAGGCCATAAGACACTCATATTCACGTTCCCTTCATTAGCTTACTGTACCATTCCCCATCAAGCATATACTCCTTGGCATTAAGAACGGTAATGGTACTGTTCAATTTATTACATTGGGATGGTCAAAACTGGGAAACAGCATTTGTTTAATGTAAGCCCTCATTTCTTCCTCCCCTTTTCTCCCACTACATTATCATATTATCACCTTATTTATAGCGTTCTTTTGTCAGTATTGGAGACAAAGGGACAGTACAGACCACCCAAAAAGGGCGGTCTGGTGCCACCTTTTTTTGAAGCGCAACTTCACCGCAGCAGCTAGACGCTGCGGTGAAGCTGCGCTGCAAAAAGGAGTGGGGTTTCCCTGCTCCTTTTTTGTGCCACAGTTGTGGCGTGATTGAGCGAAAAGGCACCATTGGGCACCTTTTCACCACCGCAACTGCGCAGCTGCATCTAGCAGCTGCGCAGCTGTGGTGGTGTCATTACATACATTGTCTAAACGGGGTTATGTAATGGTGCCAGTGCCATTACATAGTAGGGTTTGGGAGCATGCAAATGCTGTGCGCTCCCAAACCTTAACGGCGCCGCAACAGCGCCTCTTACTGCCCGTCTGTTTCGGGCCTAAGTGAACTGCAAAAATAAATTTTAAAAAAAATCAAACAACAGTGATGATCCTAGTATCTGAAGAGTTTTGTGTCCCCGACTGTGCTCTCACAAGCTTCAAAGGTCTTTGTCAACTGGTATAGAACAGTGCCAATGTAAAATGGGTCCACAAGGAATTGCCTGAACAGAGCCTGGGAAAGTTAGTTTTTTTGAATTACAACTCCTAGAATTTGTAAACCAGTATGACTATGTTTTCTGGAGAATTCTGTGAGCTGATAGAACAAAACAGTTACTTTGTCAGGCACTGAATTTGACATAATCTTACAAAACTCAATGTGCCTCTGTCTTCAAATGCGTTGACTCTTCAGCAATTGAATAATGTTTGATTGGCTCTCTCCTTTCCTTCTAATTTTTCATCTATTTTATCAACTCACTCTCCCCTTTAATCCTCTTACACTGCAACAGAGAACATTAGATATAAGTTGGGAACTGGATGAGGGCTTGGCATGACTCTAGTAGGCAATGAAATTATATTCTGATTTTGTTTTGGCTTTGCACCTTCAATCAATTCCCAATTTATGGTGATATCATCATGGGTTTTCTTGGCAAGCTTGGCCTTCCTCTGAGGTTGAGAGAGTTTGACTTGCCCAAACACTTTGAATGGATTCTCTGAGACAGCATCTTCTTGAAAAAGCTAGTAGCTGTAGCAAAAAGGGAAATTTAATATTGTGACCTGACCTAGTGTGGTTTCATTTAATGGCCCGCCACTCAAATGCAGACATTAAAGTCCATTAAAGATTTGACCCTAATGAATTATTTGAGCTCTTTACTGTCCTCCTCAATGTCAGTGACCCAGCATGTTTCACCTGAGTAGTATGCATACTTTCAATCATCATTATAAATGTGGGATCTTCAACTTGGGCACACAGCCAGCTTTACTAAAACTTTCCATGAGGAAGGCCTTTTGTTTTCCTCCAGAGCTGCTAGACCAGGCCAAAAGAGAGGAAGGGTGGTGGGTGGGTGTACTGGTGGTGGGGGCTCAAAAGCCAATCCAATGTGTCAACACATTGGGCTTTGCAGAGTATCTGCATGTTGTTCTAATGTTCTAATGACATCTGGACTACTGGAAATCACTGAGCATACTCAGAAGTTTTAAAAAGGCATAATTGTGGCAGCAGCAGACTAAACTTAGTGCCTTGAGACCCAATCCCCTTTAATCACAAAGCTGAGGTGCATGAAAAAGGATACATTTCAACGCAAGAATAATTCTGTCTGGTATAGTTCCTGTTCAAATAAACTATATGACCAAATCATATGCATTTCAAATTTATATATAAATTTGAAACACACACGCACACACACACACTCCTCTTGAACATATGGTGCAGAGGCAACAGAATTTAATAAATGCCATATAGGAGAAATATGGACATGTCAGACATCTAGCAGTTCAACAGTGTAAGCAATTCATGGGAAGGACATTAGCAATAGCTCATATTACCTCCATAAGTCCCAGCTTTTACTGCAAAAATTATTTTTAAGAGACACCTTTAAAATGGCTGGTTAGGCTACAGCTTTGCCTGTGGTTTTGCCTTTTTTACATACTTACATGAGAGTTTAATACTCCCAACTTACCTTTTATTTTTTTAAGAAAGCAGTTGAAATGTATGCATT
Source organism: Urosaurus nigricauda (assembly GCA_034509955.1). Lineage (NCBI taxonomy): Eukaryota > Metazoa > Chordata > Lepidosauria > Squamata > Phrynosomatidae > Urosaurus > Urosaurus nigricauda. The sequence continues at coordinate 176,587,082 of JAOEGL010000004.1, forward strand.
CATGGGCAAAGTGCTATAAAACTCACAGCTGTGCACAGACAATTACAAGGGGCAAAACCCCAACTGGCACTGAGAAGATGCTGATGAGGTGCTTTTGATAGATGCTGTCAGTTACAGATCAAAAACCCAGCCATCTCTTTGTTCATGGTATATACCCTTCCATAAGATATATTAAAAAATCTATATAATGCTGTCAAACCAAGCCCTTATTAAGATGAAAAGGGACAACCCAAATGCACAGCACAAAGAGATGAAACATTTTAGTTCCTAAATTCCATTTTTCCAAGTTATTTCAAGTAATTTAGGGTAGATTTTCAAAAACAAGAGGGGCACTCAGTCTGGACAGAAAGATGATGGAATTAGGTAAGTGCAGGTGCAATCCACACCTTCAAAGCAGTACTGTGGAAATGAATGGAGCTGCTCCAGAGTTATGGGCTGAGAGGTAATTTTGGCCTTGCATTACAAAAAACTATGACCTCAGATATACAGTTAATCTCATTGAAATGGAATGACATTTTTATTGATGTCTTCTAAACAACACATAGTTAGGTATACTTAAGCCAATTGAAATCATTTGGGATTAAGCATCCCTCTGCTGGAATGTGACTACAGTCTGGATGTAACCCCATGGAAGAAAGTAGTTATCAGCACAACAGTTCTAGAGCACTGCTTTCCTCAAAACCAAAAAGGAGAAGAGCATACAGTGGTCCCCCGGGTTACGAAAGTAATCCATTCCGGATTACCTTTCGTAACCCGGAAGTCTTCGGAACCTGGGGGACCCCTTTTTTTGCCGGACCGCGTGGCAAATTTCAAGGGGCCACGCGGTTTTTTTGTTTCTTAACCCGGGGTTTTATTTGCAAGCCGGGGCCGTTTTTGCGGCCCTGGCTCTTTCGTTCCCCGGGGTTTTTGTACCCCAGGGGATTCGTAACCCGAGGGACCACTGTATATTCTTCTCCTGTCATTTTTTAAGGCTTTCTTTTAAAAATAAGAAAAGAATAAACATAGATGGAATAAATGGTTTTCCAATTCTTATTGATATTTAGTACACTATGGTTAGTTTCAGTTTAATGGCAATTTGTAGTCTTTATCCAGTGGTGACAGAGTGTTCTAGTGATTATGCATTTTCAGAATCAGTACAAGGGTGACATCCAAAACAGAGTCTGTTGTGCAAGGGGTTACATGGGCAGTTGCTGCGTTTGTTGCTGCAGGACAGTGAAACCATTCTTGGTTTTACTGCCTTTCCTCCTAGAGCCCATTCACACTGAACAGGACTCTGTCCTTGCCAAACCTCTGAAGGGCAAGGTCAAGCAACAGAAATGCTCCAGGTCCAGGCTGAAACAAGTGCAGGAGGAACCGCAGTAAAACAGAACAGTGGATTTATTACTGCCACAACAGCAGATCAACTGACCACCCCTGCAGTTACAAAAGAAATTGTGCAAGAGGTGCACTACCTCTTATACAGTTGTATGGGCAACTACTTGCAAAACCGTGTGTAATCCAACATGGCTGCGGTAGCATTATGCTAACTTCTGGCCTCTATCTGAAAATTATAGGACATTTTCTTTTCAGCACCATCAGTACCTATGATAAGAACTAAACAGCAACAACAGTATCATAATTGACATAAACCACCTACTAGAGGCCATTTCCCACTACCCAATGTTATTTCACGTTAACTACCATACTCTCATCCTATGAAATCCTGGGGATTCCAATTTAAGGAGGGATACTTACATACATCATCCAGAGAGCTTGAACATCCCAAAACTACAAACTCCCAGGATACCACAGAATACAGCCATGGCAGTTACAATGGAATCATAGTGATATAATTGTATCACAGGAACAAACCCTTAATTGTTCTTAGTTCTTTGTGGGTTTTTCAGGCTATGTGGTCATGTTCTGGAAGAATTTATTCCTTATGTTTTCACCTGCATCTGTGGCTGGCATCTTCAGAGGGTGGAGATGAAGATGCCAGCCACAGAAGGAGGTGAAATGTCAGGAATAAATTCTTCCAGAACATGACCACATAGCCTGAAAAACCCGGAAAAAAAGTATGGACCATGAAAGCCATGAAAGCCTTCAACATGTCAGGTTCTTTTTAGTACATAGGACTAGCTTCAATTAAGAAATACTGAGGAATGGGAAGCAGTGATAACGTACCAGGGCATAAAGCTGTTTGTGCCACATGGCCCGTCCTGTGTACATTCCACCTAAATTAATCTGCTGCTCTCATGCAATGAGAAATTCTGTCCTATCATCAGTGTTGAAGTGTAATTCCACTACTCGTCTGGCTAATGCAAGGAATAGGGGAAAGCCACTATCTTGTCCTCTGTGCGAGGCAGTAAAATATCTTGTCACAGCTTTATCCATAAAATCTGCCTTGCTTATCCTAGGGGGGAGGGAACATTCTTATTGAGCATTGTGATTTAGGCTTGCCATAGCCACAGCCATAACATGGCTTCCAGGCAGCTATGATTGTATGAAAGGACAGTCCAGGTCCCATGTAAAGGGGAGATTTTTCTGTATCTCATTCAAGTCTTAAAACACATATTTAGATATGCAAAGGCCATTGGCTAAAAGCAATAAAATTTGACTAACATATTTAGAGATTGTTTCACTGGTTTCAAAGAACTTACTTAATGTTAGCAGTTGAAGGATGCTGCATCCCTTCATTAAGAATAAAAGTTCAGTCTGCAGAAATCTGTGTTAGACTGCTGGCAAACCAAATGTCAGGACATTTAAAGCTTTTAGAGTTGGAATGGCCAAAATGGCCTTTGCCTTAAAGGGCTGTCATTTGTTGTTGCTGTTTTTGTAAAACATTATTTGTTATCAGCAGAGCCAAAGAAACTCTAATATCTGCCCTGTGTAGAAATTTTGGCTCATCAGTTACTTTCCAGGAGTCTCTTCCTGTTGGAGCTGACAGTGTTCCCTTGTCACTTACAGAGATAACATTTGTTGATAACCTCCACTAACTCTTTTGATGTTTTTAATGGAAGGAAATAACTTCATAGTTGAGTGTCTTTGTGGTGTAGGAATCAAAATATACAGAAGGAACATTAATAAGATTAATAACTCAAGTGACCTCTCTCTGATACAGAGATGACCAATACCACCTTTTAAAAAAAGTTGTTAAGATACATGCCCTGTTTGGTTCAGACAAGGGAATAAAAAAAGGATGTTTTGGCAATATCCCAAAATTTTTCAGCTTCAAGAGTGAATGAGAGAAACGCCCTGCAAACTAGGATTCATTTTAGAAACAGATCAGAAAACAGACATGGGGTGAAGCAGACAGCACAAAAAGTCCTTGTTGGGACTGCAGCAGCCACACTTTCCTGGCCCTGATCTGAGCCACCACTGTGATTCTGAACCAGGATCCAAAAAGGAGCGGTATTTTACCATTCCTTTTTGGGCTGGTTCTTGTGGGATGATGCATGCCCAGATTGGCTTCTGGCCACACTCATCTGGACACCATGCCCCCAATGCAGCCCAACAGCAGGCTTTTTGGGCCATCTGTTTGCAGCCACAGTATCTTACATATGTGCATAGGTGGAAGTATTTCTCCATATCTATAAGTAGAACATTTTCTTGCAATTTTGTGTAAGGCCATAGAAATGCTCAGGCTTACGAAGGAAGACTCCAGAGGTCTGCCATCTTCCTGCTTCTAATCCCCAAATTTGTGTATTATTAAAAATAAAATGAATATAAAAGAATATCATTTTTGAGGAAATAGATACATTAAAAATGGTAACATGCTCTCAGTCTAAAAGTATCAAGGGCTTTTGGGGGTTTTACTTTTTTGATTAATTTAATTGGATGAAAGCATTAACTTTTAAGTTTATATTGCCTACATGAGTACCATATTAATATCAATTGAAGAGAAGTCTGCTATTATGTAACCTATTTACTAGCTGAATTTCTTTGGGATCACTTTCAGATTTGTAATGTGTCTGAACAGGGTACTTTCCAAAAATGTCTATGGCCATAGAACTTTAATACTGCTAGTCAAGCTGTAAAATAAGACTTTAGCTGGGGGTGTACTATTCAAAATGGAACAGAGTACTTCAAATAGATTAAAGAAAATTAGAATAAATTACCCTTTTCAACTTGTTTTCCTAAAAGTCAAATCATGTGCGTACTTTGATTGAAACATTTTCAAAACAAGAGCTGTTCAAACTGTTTCTTTGTTAGGTGTCATAGTGTATTATCTAACAATGTACATTCTTATAGAATATAACAGTGTCCATTAACTGCAAAAAGCAAAAGTTTATAAGAGCTACCAGGGGCTTGTAAGCACCATATCACAATTAAGTGACGTAATATAATAAAATTCCAGATTTCACCCTTTATTGAACTAAACAAATAAATCTTAGGGAGTATGACAAGCTCACTCTAGTACACTAACTATCCAGTGGTGAATGGAAAACACACACACACACACACAAAATTTGGTTCCTATTCCTCTCTCTCTTTGACAGTTTCTTGAGCTGGGTGTGTTTGTGTGGGTGGAGCAAGACCCTGAACTTCAGATGCCAAATTGTGAAACATTGTAGCAAGATTTTTACTTTGATCTTTCTTTACTAAAGGAATGCAGTCTTGGTGCTTAACTCATTAACAGACATGTATGTGTATATTCAGTTACAGTTACAAGAAATGATGGGCATAGGGTCAATTCCATATCACTGCCATTCTACAAGCCACTGGCATAGGCAGAAGCCAAGACTACTTGGTTAAGAATATTGCAGTGTAGCCACTGGGCATGCAAATATTTCATTTAGACTATACCATTTAGTTGTTTCCGATGACAGTGAAGAAATCTGTCTCACACAGATGTCACCCAAGCAGAATTCTGCACCATTCCACAAGGTTAATTGGCAGGTTTTGCCATCAGAATGCTTAAGGAGGTTAAAAGTGGCACATCAAATGGCTGAACACAACCTCTACATCTGCAGAAGACTTACCATCATCCAAGTATAACTGGTCCAATTCCTCAGGTTCTCGCTTGATCGTTACAGGAATAGGGGCCAAATTATGATTATTGTCCTCATGCAACTCGGGCAACGACAGTGGCTGATTTGCTGGAGATTCAATTCTTTGTACATTCGGCAGTTGCTGCTGACCCATTATGGATGAGTGAGGTGGACTGCAGGACTGCAAATAGGTTGACTCTTGGGTTACAGATGGAACTGGAGAAGAGGGACTGTTGGGATAGAGTGTTTGTTGGTAACCAAGGGAACAGCTACTGCTCAGATGTTGACTCACCTGCGGCTGCAGAATGATGTGAGATGACTGATCTGGAGAACTTGGGTGCACAACTATAGACCTTGGCACTTCCTGTATGGTGGGGACACCTCCAACGGTCTGCTGAAGTCCTAGGTGGTTGTGGCCTGGGTTGGTGATGCACTTGTAAGCAGGAGAGGAAAGATCATGCAGCTTAGGACTTGAGCTGGGAGACGATGACATCACAGTGTTTCTCTGCTGACAGGAAGTGAAGCCAGCCACAAGGCACGAGCCAGGATCAGGAGGCATCATGATCTGCTGGCTGTAATATGGTTTGGAAAGAGGGCTTAATCCTTGGTTCCTTGGTCCACAGGTTTGAGCAGGCTCATAGTCGTCAGTGGGTTCTGTTTTTATAATTGGAACTGTTGAAAGAAAGAAAAAAGTGCTTTGAATAAACATGGAGTTGCACACTGGTATGATCAAGCTGGCTTGTGGCTAGGATACCCTTTGCAAAAACAAACAACGTCTTGAATAAGACTCTGTGTGTCCTTTGCCTGGTTCTCCCACCCCATAAAAAATATGAATGAGTCATCCGCACAAGAAAGTCACAGCTGGTTCTAATATTGAAAAAGACTATTTTCTTTGGACTCTCCTCTCGCTCTAATGTGCTATAAAAACCTATTTGCAAATAGCTGCACTGCAGTAGAAGCTCTGGACCCAAGGGCTCTACGGATTTGTAGTAATCAAAGGATTTTTTTTTTAACTTGGATGTACTACTGCATGTCTACTGCTACTGATGGTCCGTTTGATAGATGTCTGCACAATGGGTAAATTCAAGCATACGGATTCAGGAAAAGGGCTTTCAGAGTTCAACAAAACAAAACAAAACGTCAGGGAGAGCACTGAGTTTATGAAATGATGCCATGGCATCATAAGGCCTTTTCTTAAATAACCGAAAATCTAACATTTCTTCTCTTTTCTTTAAATTACAACAACAAACACAGTGGAATGGTGTCGACATTTCATTTCTGTAGCCCACACCAGAGCAAAGAGGAATTTCAGCAAGGAGTATCTAAATCGCGATTTATTTTATGTAGCAAGTTAGAAACAACTCTTACAAACTTTGGAAACATTGGCTATGAACTACTTGTGCAGTAACACAACTGCTTCTTCCTCCAGTCTACACCATGTATTTCTTTACAACAGTAACTGATAATTAGAATACGAATTCCAGTCTGAAAAAAATGACAGGAAATAAAAACTGGCTTTATAGGTTTTGGGGAAAGTTTTCAGCATGTGTTGAGCAACAGTAATTCAAAAGGAATACAAGCCTTTCAACACTATAGCAAGAAGCGTGCAAATTTTTCATTTCTCAATCATGACTGTTTCAAATGAGGACAAGTAGCAAGTCTAGTCTGTATACAGCATTTATGCTCCACAGTGTTATCTATAAACCAGCTAAATGTAAATAATTACATTGGATTAATTTTTCAGGTACACAGGCAGCTGTGAACAAACACCATTAACAGCAATGGGACTTATATCTGAAGAAACATACATAGGACTGCACTCCTCAGTGATTGTGTATTCTATAGGTATGTTCACACACATGCATTTGTATTTAAAAATAAAATCCACTATCTTTACCACAATTAACTGCAAGGATATGTTCAATGTTGCTGCCTTAGTCAAGAAGAAATATATAACCATATAGATATATAGCTTAAGTGAATTAAATTAAAAGCATGGAGTTAATAAGTTAATTTCCCAAACCTAACACAAATAGATTTCCCAGGGTAAATGGTGACCATGGAAGCTGTACTGGAGTAGTCCTCACGTTGCTTGTCAAGGGACAAGTATGCTTGTCAAGGGAAGCATACTATAAAATTGGCTTCAAAGGATGCCCGATGATTAGCCATGATACACCAAAGTGTTGGAAGGGTGTGGATTTCCAGAAGTTGCCAGACTGCAACCAACATCAGCAGAAGTAATGTTGAGGGATGATGGGAGCTGCATTTCACAAGTTGCCCACACCTAATGGAGTCATAAGGTGAAGGGATTACTGCAGCCTTGGCTCAGAATCCGTAATCAGTAATAGTTTTTGGTATACTACATCATACAAGTGGTACATGTGGAAATGGGGAGAAATTAGCACAATTCTAAGTACTATGTTACATTTTGATGAAATTGTGCACAAATTGCTAATCAGTCACGTCTTCAATTAAAGAAAGGTAACATTAAATTCACAGAATAGTTTATTGCTTTCTAAAGAAGCATCTTCCATCTAGAAACAGAGTTCCTATTTACACTGCATATCGCAGAAATTTTGCCTGGTTGGGAGACACAAAGACAGTTTATGAATGGGGGGGGGGGGGGAGGTGTGATTTAGGCAACACTCAAAAAGAGGAAATACATTTTCAAAAAAGAGGACAGCAGAAGATACAGAGCTGTATATGAATTTTTCGTAGGCTGACTTTAACATAATAAATAATTAGAAGTGGCTCCTAACTTTGAAACAGGAAAAACAACCCATTTTCTCCTGTGTGGAAAAATATAGTCAAATAACATGGATGTCTACTCATTCTGCTGCTGTTGAGGCAATTTTAAGCCCCCTGCACTTCCTCTAGTCCTAACTAGAGAAGACCTACTTAATAGTAAGTCAACATTTATGTAAAGTCAATAGAATTAATGGATTTACTCTAGTTCAAACATGCAGCTGGATGTAGGTCCTGCCTACTCTTTTTCATTAGATTAGCTTTTTTTACTTTTTAGCATTAATTTTTAAATCAAAGGTGCATCAGGGAGGGTAAGAAGAAGCTTTTGCTTCATAACTTTGGTCAACTCTGCAGTATACTAAAATGCAGTGGGTTTTAATACACTGTTCTTCGTGCTATTAACAAACAATAATATTTGACATTCCAAATTGATTGGACTCAGACTTAGTACAAGCTAACAACATTGGTCTTAGACTGACACATGTGTCATGCTGTCAGCCAATTTAGCAATTAGAACCACATGCTTGGAGCAATACGAGCTATAAATCAATGGTGTCTTTGGTTCTTATTAAGAGTCTTCATGATGACATCAAACCAAGACTGGCTGGATAAAGACAATGAACCCCTATATGAATTTTATATTGGGGGGGGGGGGAGGGTTATTTCAATTATATTCACTTACATGAAAAGCTCTGGATGGTTAAAATATTAATAAAATTAAATCTTGATGAAAAATAATGAATCACTTTTACTGCAGGGAGCTAAATATGATATATTTTTAAAAAACATATTTTCCTAAAGCTAGTTTGCTCTGCTATGTTAGTTCTCCTCAGTTTCACAGTTCTATAATTTATCTGTTGTGGCTACTGACTATTAGGATGAGTAAGAAATAAGGCACGTATTTCAGAAAGCAAGGCTACAATGCATACAGCTGCCAATCTTCTAATTAATTGGGTGACTACATTTAGAAGACAACCACAAGTTCTGTGTCCTGTTAAAATCCTAAGTAGATTATTGAAACAAGACCTTCTGTAGACAACATCAGTTAAGTAACCTTCAATAAACCCAGAGCTTATAATAATAATTATTTGACAGCTATTCCAGTAGTTCTTCACACTTGTTGGGGGATTTTGGGAGCTGTAATCCAGAAAAACTGAATAAACCATTTCATGCAGATGTAAGTGTGACAGCAAATATTTGCCAGTGTAAACAGTATCACTACAATTAGGCACAAGGCATTATTGGATTCAAGGTACAGACATCTGGACATATCCACAGATTCTGCATCCATGGATTCAACCATCCACAGCTTGAAAATATGCAAAAAACAAAACAAAATGGGGAAAAAAAACCACCCTTGATTTTGCCATTTTATATAGGGATATCATTTTATAATACCATTGTACATAATGGGAATTATGCATCCATGGATTTTGATATCCACAGCGGGAGGGGGAGTATCCTGGAACCAAATTGCAGTGAATACCAAGGGGCCACTGTACATACTTCTATTGCTATCATTTGCATAAATATTTTGTCTGCATTATCTTCTACTATAAATTTTAGGAACGATAATACTCTTCTCAAGTAATTTAGTTTACTAAGGGATTTACATTTATTGTCTCTTTCCATCTGATTCAATTATGTGATGCTTCTCAAGTATTGTTAAAGTTTGGCCGTCCAACAAATTAAAAATACCAAACAGACTGGACATTGTAGATCCATGGATACTGAGGTTCTTTCAGAGAAAAGTCCTGGAGTATCTGATCTGCTAATGCACAGCTAATGAAGCCAAAACATACATTAGCATATTAATAGGTCTTAGAAGAAATTATTCATTTTTTCTCATAGGATATTAATAAAGTAATTCTGAAAGAGTTAAATTACATCCAAATTTCATTTGCTTCTAAAAAAAAGATTTCGGGACACAAGAAACAAGTTCTTGCTTTCTCATTCTCCCAACCTCCTCCCATCCAAACTGCAAAATTTTATATGTTCCGATTCTTCAGTTTCACTAATGTATCCCACATGGCTGTCCCATGGTTATTGTCATTTTCCTGGTTTGAGAGGCATTGGGATGGCAAGCAATAGAAGCAGGACTGAATGTCCCACTGTGCAGCTGATGTACAAAAGAGCATCAGCTGCATTTTACTTTAGGTAATTCCACATCAGTTTTCACAGAATCTTAAAAATATTTATTTATTTATTTATATTTCCTGCCTCTCCCTGTGTATCAAGGTGGAATTACAACAGAAATAAAATTACAATTAAGATTCTGTGACTGCAAGGCCCATCTAGTCAAATGTCCTGTCAGGCATTAATACAAAAGTAAAGGACTGCCAATTGGTTGGCATCCAGTCTTATTAAAGAATCCAATGAATGATCCAATGAATGATACAACCCATCATCTTTGAAGGCATTTTATTTCCCTGTAGAACAGCTCTTACTGGCAGGAAAGTCTTCTTAATGTTTTTTCTCGTGTTATTTGAATCCCCTGGTCTGTATCTTAATCTCTGGAGCAGCAGAAAACAACCTTGCTCCATCTTCTTCATGACATCGTTTCAGATTTAAGTACAGCTACCATATTACCATTCTATGCTAATCAAATGGGTTCACTAAGTGGTTCTTTGTAAGGTTTTCTGGACACATTTCAGCTTGACAAAACCCTTCTGGTGCCTAGAAAGGCGCAAAACATTCTGTGTGAGGTCTGACGAAAGCAGAATACAGGTTATACCTCAGTTAATGAAGTAGATGTGATCCTGGGCAGTACTTCTTTAACAGAAAATTTGGTACCAAGGGTAGAAATAACAAGAAAGACCCACTGATTCAGCAGATCTACTATGGGGTGAAACAGATGGGCCAAATGATGTGGCTTCCAGCCACTTTGGAGGTGTGCCAATTAAATAACACATGCCTCCAAAGCAGCTGGAAGCCATGCCAAAGCCATGCTTTGGTCCTTAGGACTGGAGCAAAAAGGAGCTGGGATAATCCAACTTCTAGCATAACTCACTTCCAGCCAGAGCAGACTCAGGCTGCTCTTCCATGCTCCTCTATTCAGAGCCTATAACTTGAGACTACAAGATATTGATCAGTCGTTAAATCCAGCATTTTTGTAGACAGTACTGGAAATCCAACAGGAACACTTTCCTTGGCCCAGCTAGCTAGGTTCTGGAATCAATGAGAATATCAGTCAATTCTCATATTTCAACTATGCAGTTTTAGGAATTAAGCATTACAGTAACTTCCAAAGTTCATAGGGAATAGGTCAATATTTAATCAATGAATGTCATTTATTCTCCATCTGCAGCAAAACACCAATCACAAACATAGCACATATGTTGGTATCTAAAAACACACCACTAACACATTTTCTAAAAATAACTATATTTTTTAAATCCTTCTAAATATTAATACTTTTTACAACACAAACATTATGACATTATTGCAGGGAATATTTAAGAAAATTTTCACATGTTTCTCTTTACCTTCTCATTCAAATACTATATACTACAACGTCCCTAGTAGAATTTTTGGATTATGGCAGAAATTAATAGCCATAATTATTCATTTCCTGACCCCCCCCCCCCCCCAAAAAAGTTTTCTGACACCCAGGAAACCCATTTGGGACAAATCACACAGAAATGAGCATTTTGCATAGTTTTCATCTCTTGTTCACATATGTAGTGAGCTGGGCCTCTGCCACCAGGCAGAAGGGTTATAGAGTCCTTGCTTGCATCTTGGCAAAACATTCACAGCTGTCTAGTGGCATGAAAGGGTGCATTTGTATTAGTGAACTTGTTGGGTACTTTCTGTGTTGGCTTTGCAGTTTGAGGCTGGAGAGATATATGAAAGCTGGGAACTGAGGGGAATGAATTTTTCTCTGCTTCTAACCTGCTTGGACAATTCTCATAGTTGTCTGGGGTGGGTGGGTTTTCTTTGTTTGCTTCTGCACCGTGTCACCCTTGGGAATCCATTGTCCATGGACTTCATCTTGGGAGGGTGCACCCCAGCCCAAGAGCTTCCAATATGCCCAGCATATGGGATTGCTGGTAAAGAGATATGTCTGGGTAGAATTTGTTTGGGGACCCAGTTCTATCATTGGCTATGTGGGGATGCTGGACTCTACCAGCAAAAGGGCTTGAATGCTTCTTTGCTGTGTTTCATCTGCTGCATCATTTACTACCACTCCAACTTATGCTAAAGCATGAATGTGTGTCATGAGTGAGATAGTATGCTTCCCCACAAAAAACAAACAAATAAAAGAAAGGTTTTGTGCCAAAAACCAAAACAAAACAAAACAAAACAAAAAAAAAACCAAACCCACATGTGTGTCTAGAAGCAATGTGTTTTCCATGGAAATTGTGGCCTTTGCACCCAAACTGCACTTTTTCTGCCCAGCCTCAAACCCTAACACGTGAAAACAGGGCAAATCCTGTGCAGAAATAATAGTTTTCTCAAAACAGTCCAAGATTTACATCCACAGAAAAGAGGAATTGTTGCTTTTTAACCATTTTTATGTATTTTAAATTAATGAGATACATGATAATGATCCACTAAACATTTTACCATTTCAGGTTAATTATATAATTAAAATATATTTAAAGGCTTTATTAAAAATAAAACTCACAGGATCAACAACATATCTTCTCTAAAACGTCATGCTATCTTCTCTCTAGTTTGTCAACACGTGTCTGCTGTTTTTAAATAATAAATGGTATAATAAACAGCTATCTCAACCCAGTTCAGGCATTCACTTGAACATGTAGAAGACTCAAGAATGATGAGGATGTGGGCATCACACATGCCCTGTTCTTGAACATCTACACTTCCTGGGTGATGTTGAAGATCTTCATGTACTGAGTTAAATGATGCCTTTGAAAATGTATTTTGCTTTTGAAAATTGGTGTCATATTTTCATGTTTGTTAAATGGTGTGCTATATGGTCAGTTTGGTCTTCTCTGTACACTGCCCTAGTATCTATTTATAATTTGCATGATTCAGAATGCCAACAAGATACAAATTTTAAGTTTAAAAGTCATATTATATGTACTTCATTTTCACAGAAGTGCTTCAAGACTAGCTACAATGATCTTGAAATTGCTTCTAAGAAATTGTTTCAACTGTCAAATGCCTTACTAGAGGGTTTAATAAGTGATCCTAGATTCTCTAGATATTGTTGGGATGCAAGCTCCCAGGTAATTCCCTCACCATCCACATATGGGGAATCATAAAAGTCCCATTCCTGGGTTTAATTAATATTAGTTTTACCTAGAACAGACCTATTCAAATGAATGGAGCTTGTTAGTAATAACTAATTTAAGTCCCAATCATATCAATGGGTCTCATCAAGGTAAGACTAAAACTGGATTCAGCCCTCTGTTCCTCACTTACACAACATATGTATGATATAAAATACAACAGTGAAACGTGAGGCAATAAGTGAAGCCATCTGGGTTGCCCTGCTACAGTGTATGCCACCATCAATGGTTTTTCCTTTTTTATTTTTCCAAAGGCCAACTACTGTCTTATTGTTTCACTTACAACCTTCTTAATAACCTAAGAAAAGAAAGTCCTGGTGAACTGCCTTGGGAAGTCAGCACAAAACAGCCTCTGCAACAGGAGTGGGCCCTCTGATGTTGATCAACTGCAGTTTATATCATCCCTTACAATTGACTATTCTGGCAAAGATTTTTTGGGAATTGCAGTCCAACAGCAACTGGTGTCACTATTTGCCCGCCCATCATCTTCCATATAAAAAAAAAATGCTCTATATCTTTTATGACTTTATGACTTTAGCAACAGTCAAGGGACTTTCCCTCCTATGCTGTTTAGCAATTTATTTAGTGGACCCAAGAAACTTAAAGACTTTGTTCAACTTAGTGCGAAATTTTAAAACTAAACCATATCAGGAGGTTAATAGTAAAATGAGAGATGTGCCATAGTATAGGACACTGATCCTTGGCTTTGCTATTTCCCCTAGTTAGGGTGACATATTTGAGTTTAGAAAGTGAGCTAACAGTGGGTGGAGAGAGGATGCAAAAGAAAGAAAGAAAGAAAGAAAGAAAGAAAGAAAGAAAGAAACCACTGTGATTTTCAAATGCCATCATTAGAAAACTATCACAGCAAATAGTCAAGAGATAATTATAGGCACAGAACAGGAAGTAGAGCCCAAGGCTGACAAAAATGAGCAATGCTCACTGTTTTCAGATGCATGCTTAACATCACCTCTTTCACTCTGTAGTGTATCAGTCATGTAAATCAGACAGTCACATCTAAAAATTAAAAGGTCAGGCTCAATGGCATAAAAGAGACCCAAGGTTGGCACTGTGCACCCACACATAGTAAATGCTCTTGAATTCATTTACATTGCAAAGCATGATGAATGTGGCTTCCTGGGCTGGATATTACCCCATCAAGGTTCAAGTAAGCTATCACTTTAGGCTGGTTATCACATTAAAATTGAAAAACACAGCAATCAGCTGGAAATTAGATTATTTGTACTGCAAAATACTTAATCTGACGCAGGCTTGAGGTATTTTTCAACTGTATCCAGTATGAATTGCATAGCGGTGAAGGCCAAGAACATTTTGTAAGATATGGAGCAATTCTTCTAGCATCTTAACTAGTAAGAGCATGAACTGAGATTACTCACTAAAATCTCAGCTCAGCTATGAACTCATAGGTTGTTTTTTTTTTTAGTAAGTCAGTGTCATTTAACTTCAGATCTTTCCCCAACCTCACTTTACTACAACAGTATATACAGGCTACTATAGAGGGAAGTTGTAGAGTGGGAACAATGTGGAAAGATTACCACCACCTGTGGGACCAGGCCAGCAGGATGGAAGATGTCAAGGGGACAGGGCTGCCTCAAGCCCTTCCCTCTCTTTCCCAATTGGAAGGATAAATGGGTCAGGTTGGAGATGGCAGGATTTTGATCTGTGCCATTTGCCTTCCCTAGTGCCTTCCCATTTGCTAGTGGCATCTGCAGGTATCATCTCTAGGGAGTGCTGTTTCAGAAAAAGGGACCAGGCTTCCTCCAGACTCCCGCAGACTTGAAGTTTTCCTTCCCTGCTGTCTTCCAATATAAATACCATGATACCAGATATCAGGCAACTTTCTGCAGGCATTCAGGATATTATTAATTTGTGTGTCCCCCAACTCCACTGTGGCTATCTTCATATGGAAAGTGACAGTCTGAAGAAGAGAGCCTTTTCTTACTGTACAGTCTCTCCATGCAGATATTTGAGGGTTTAAGATCATGTGAAGAATCTCCATGCATGTTGGAGGCTTTCCTTTTCTCACCTTTTCACTTTCCATATGAAGAGAGTGATTGATAACAGAGAAGGACAGGGCTAAATTTTTCTCACATGCTCAGGTTAATCCCCCCTGAACACATGAATAGGACTATTATTTCATTCTAAACATATAAATAGGCCTGTCCTCTACACACTCTCAGCACTGTGTATAGCTGTGATCATACAGAGAAAGGTAAATATGAACAAGGCAGATCACATTCTTACCCTGGCTGCCTGCCCAAGAATGGCTGAGGTTGTTTAGATACAAAAGGGGGGGGGGGGGAAGGACCACAAGATCCATCTTTAAATACTTTGTGGACTACAGCCCAGTTGCAACTTTCGTATTGGCAGCTTTCTGATGTGTTGATAGGCTTGACTGCTTTGGCTTACTTTGGTTTTTTTTTTCCTCCAGTAGGTAAATTTATTTTTTCAACAGTTTTTTTTTTTAAAAATAAAACATTCCTTGTCTTGAGTCAATTGTCTTGTTTTCTGTCATGTACATTTTAAACCATGAAACCATCACAGAGGTGGCGCAGGTAGGAAGTTAGTGACTGGTGTAACACTGGCACAAGATCAGAATCTCAAATGGAAGAAATAGACCTTCACCACTTAATAAAAAGGGACACTGCCAGGAGAGATTACAAGCAATTGAACTGAAAAAAGAAAAAAGGTATTGTTATCTGGAAAAAAATATATATTTGGCAGCATGCTAGCTGTCACTCATACTACTGGCATAAGTTTTGAAAGAGAATGAGTGGTTTTGCTTGGCTTTAAAGTTAAATTTTAAAGCAGATGTTAGTTACTGGAGGTACTACAAAATTAGGAACCAAATTAGTTGCACATTGGTGAAATCTTAAGAGTGAATGATCTAAGATTACTTCTTTATTATTCACATTCTCTTTATTTACACAGTAGTTCAATCCTACTAAGGTGATGGGTAGCAAATGCCTGTTTGCTGGTCCCTCACACAATGATGGTAGCATAATGCATTAAGAATTTTGAGTAGGAGGGGAGCCCACAATTCCCTGTTGTGCATCCCTTCATCCAGCTCTAGGAACCAGGTATTGACTTTACAAGGTTCACTCGCAGAATCCCTAACAATTGGCTATCCTGGCTAGGTTTTCTGGGATTTCAGTTCCAAAAACACCCAAAGAATTAAAGTTCACAGACTACCAATTTAAACCACAGACTGAGACCTGATACTATATCCCAATTGATTTAAACTATGGCAACATCACAAGCTACAGGGCAGGGTGAAATGGCATAGGTTTTATGGGCAGATTGTGTAGAAATCTTCCATTTTCCTCACTCCCCCTTCCAGGTGCCTAAAAGAAAAGGAAGATGTTGTACTAGAAAACAACAACAACTAAGTAACAGCCCACTATTCAAGTATAAATGGGATCTCTGAATCATGTACATTTAACTATGGGGGGGGGGGGTTCCTCCCCTTGGCACAGGGTTTATTAGTCAGACTGCTTGTTATTATTTTTATGCAGCTGGAAACATTTTGCTGTGCAGTGGAGACTTGTTCTAGAGTACCAATGGCCTATGGCTGAGTTAGGGTATGAGCCCTACAAGCTGATGGCTCACAATGCCAGTAAATCCACACTAGCTCTCAGCACAGTTTAAATAGGTTGCTAGGAATTTGCTGCCTACATCAGCTAAAGTTAACCCCCTTTCCTTTGTGATTTACAACTTTGACAGAAATACATACATACTAAAAAATAGCTGGGTGCAGTTCAACAATCACAAAGGCACCCCACAGTTAGCAGGGCACTGCTGCTTATGATTAAGGTTGCTATTTTCATATTCTCTTTTCGTTGAGTATATTTTGGCTATAACCCTCAAGCCACTTCCCCTGGAGCAGCTGCGATGACTTGTGTGGGAATATCATTCTCTCAGAAACCAGAAGCAGGGGTAAGAGTAGGTAAGGATTATAGCGTTCTGATTCTGAATCATATTTGTAGTAGAATGCCATGTTGGTAGTTTATGCCCCTTGGACAAGAAAATCTACAGGAGAATTCTTCTTTTGGTATTATAACTCAACTAGGATACCATTTGAAGGAGAATGATAGGAAATTAAACATAGCATGTGATGTAGTTTTGAGGATATTTCATTTTTTCCCTTTATTTGGTTTCAGCCAAATTGCCTTCTTTCCTACTAAAATCTTATAAAAATGTGTTGATTGATTAATTGATTGATTGATAAAGCAAAATGCTTTCATAGTTAAAAAAACAACAACAGGATAGCTCTTAATTTAAACAAGGAGTGGGGAATCTTTTCGTGGTCGAGAGCCATATTTCCTCAGGAGGCCACTTGCTGCTGGTGCATGAGACCTGATAGCAAGCAATAACAAATACTGTACATTTCTATACCACTTATCAGTGCACTTAAAACACTCCCTAAGAAGTTTACAATGTGTAAGCTAATTGCCCCCCAAAAGCTGGGTACTCATTTTAGTGACCTACAGAAGGATGCAAGGCTGAGTGGGCCCTGGAGTCCCTGGGTTCGAACTCACAACCTTGTAGCTGTGAATGGCTGCAGTACCAGTATTTAACCAATGCGTCACAAGGGCTCCTACTGAGAGAGCAGTGGGCTGAATCAGAATCACTGATCTGTCAAGAAGGTGTTTCTTCTACCACACAGAAGGCTCTTACTCTATTACGCAGGCCTTAATTCCACTATATAGGTAGAACTCAGTTAATGAAACAGATGTGTTCCTGAACATTAAATTTTTAACAGAAAATTTAGTACCAGAAGCGGACATAACATGGAAAGGATAGGAATAGGTTCCTGCACTACAAAAAAGAAACCAATTTGAACATCTTTCAGCAAACTTTTCATTCAAAAATAGAAACGCATGTGAAATGAAACAACCATGTCACAGAAAACCTGTATAAGTAAAGATCACTTTGAATCTTCTAGAGAACTTCTGAATACATCTTCCAATAGCATCCAATGATGATTCCGCCCCACCCCCCCATTCTTGTTGTCCATGCATGTTCACTAAGGGAGTCCAGTGGCAGTAGCTGTTTATCTTGTCTGCCATAGGCAGGCATGCACATCTACAGTAGGATCAGCTCAAGGTTTATTGCACTGTTTATTGCAGATGTGCTGCTGCAACCCAGCACTAAAACTCTGTGTTCCCTCAGCCCTCCTTCACCTGCCACTGCTGCTAAAAGTTCCAGTTTGACAGAGAAAAAGGAGGAAAGGGGGGGCTGGAGAGACATAAAAATATTGTAAAAATGAGCTTATGTGTCAGAAGTTTTGGTAAGAGAAGTATGCTTGTACTCAGGATACTTATATGTATGACAAATGCATGGCAAGATTGTCTTGCTTCAACATATTGGGCATTATTTCTCAGGGTATTTAAAAGGTGCCAAATATGTTCAAGATGATCTCTCTCCTTCCTCTAAGAAAAAGCAGGGTGGGGGTGCTCTATGTCATGAAGAGCATCTGTCACCTTCCAGATCTTGTTAGATTCTGACGTGGATGCTTTGATTGGGAGTTCCTTCATGGCAGGGGTTAGACTGGGTGGCCCTTGTGGTCTCTTCCAAGTCTATGATTCTATAACATCTATCAGCCCCAGGTAACATGGCCAATGGCCAGAGATTATGTGCACAACACTTCAACAACAAGAGGGTGACATGTTTTCCATACCTACTTTATGCTTTGGAATTAATCAAGGAATTTTCCAAGATCTGAAGTCTTGGAAATTTCAGATTGTGTTAAAAACTGGGGTGTAAGAAATGCCATGTGTCCCTCAACCTACCTAAGCTCCTGGTAGATTTTTATCAAAGAAAGAATAGGGTGGGTTTGTTTTGTTTTGTTTTGTATGGGGCATTAGAAGATGACATTTTCCCCTGTGTTGCTCCAAAAATTTAACCCAAGAGCATTTGTTTACAGTCAGGAGTGCTGTTGCATTATTATAATGAATTTCTTCATCTTGAGCTGTCCCCTCCCCATCAGAAATGACAACAACAATATTTATTTGTGGTGGATCATAACCACAAGAAAGTTACCATTAGCAGGAAGATAGGTGAAAAGCTGGTACTGGCTTCTCTTTCTCTTTCCATTGCAGACATAGAAATTAACTTGGACAGGACTGGTAATTCTTTGATTGCGAAATGGTGGAATCTCAATCACCAATGAAGTCTAAAAAGAAATGTGCAAAATCAAATTAAAGGTGGAGTAAAATCTAATGAAACAATTACTTAAACAGAAGGTCTATAAACTAATCAATTATTTCCAAAGCCTAGCAATAATATTCCAGCATCTTCAACAATGTCTTTTCCTACATAGAGCTGCTCCAAGTTGTTTCAGAGAATATAATTCCTTGGAGCTAGCATGGAGCAGGATTTCTGAGTGCTCAACTAGGAGTCTGGGAAATGAAGGTTCGAATCCCCACTCAGTAGTGAGTGACCTTGGGCAATTCAACCTCTCTTAGCCATATAGGAAGGCAATGGCTATGCTCCTCTGAAAAAATCTTACCAAAAAAGCCCACAATATATGTGGTTTACAAAGGCTAAAAACAAGATTAGCTTTAAAAAAAGTCTCAATAATAAAAAGAATTAAAACCCTATTAAGCAAAAATCACATATCTATTGTTGTTGTTATGTGCCTTCCAGTCATTTCCGACTTATGGCGACCCTAAGGTGAACCTGACATGGAGTTTTCTTGGCAAGATTTGTTCAGAGGCAGTTTGCCATTACCTTCTTCTGAGGCTGAGAGCATGTAACTTGCCCAAGGTCACCCAGTAGGTTTCATGGCAGAGTTGGGAATCAAACCCTGGTCTCCAGAGTCCAGCATTCAAACCACTATGCTACACTGGCTCTCAGATTAAATACCATTAAATTTTAAAAGTATAACATCATTAAAAAAAACTCATAGCAATAAAGTAATAATAGATTCACCATAAGACTGCCATAAATTGAAATAACTTGAAAATACACAACAACAATGTATCAGCCTTTAGCTGACAATGGTTTCCCTATAATGTCCCTGGGTTTTATACATCTTCTAGTATAGATATAGATATAGATATAGACATCTTCCCTCCCACTGGAACTAACCAAAGGGAAAGTAAAAACACAAAAAACAAAACAAAAAGGTAGTAATGAAAAGTGGAGGGCTAGTTCATCCAATGTCCATCTGGCCCTAGTGAACAGGGCTTTAGAAATGTGAGTGATCTACCAGTTCACTTCCACCAATCCCCTCATCAGCCCCCATAAAGATTTCTCTGGAGGTTATTGCACAGCTCCCCCCCTCCCCAAATCTGGCCATGGGCTGAGACCATGTATAAACGGATGTTATTGCACAACCCCATGCCAGATTGGAGGCCTCCCATACCAGATAGAGAAGTCTCCAGTACTTTGCAATGTACCCTTTTTTGCTAAGTATGGGAGAAGTTCCAATCGGGTACGGTATGCCTCTGGTCTGGGCATGGAGCTATGCGATAACATCTGCTTATACGCGGTCTCAGCCCATGCCCTGATCAGGAGAAAACAGCCAGTGTGATCATTTCCTCTGCTAAAAGCATCTGAGGATGGTTCTATTTAGAGTAATGCTTTATAGTAAGGTTTACTGGGGCGGGGGGGGGGGGGGCATCCATGTTGGTGTGTGTGGCAAATCTACTCTGGATCTTCTTCCGAACTTTAAAGGAGCTATTCAAAATGGGTATACATTTCAGTATCTTGGATAGTTTCTTTAAAGTTTGGAAGAAAATTCAGGTCATGCCCCTGACATTGAAGCCACTGGACACCACTAACTGTGAGAAAATAATTGTACGTAATGTGCAAAATACAAAGCCACTTCTGAAAAAAATGTTTAGGGGGATTATCTGATGTCCTGAAAGAGAAGGTGTCTGATCCCCCCCCCCCCCGATATATTTATCATTTAATATTTCAGCAAGTGAATGCTGCAAATGCATATTATCAATGCTTCTCTAGGAAAATACTGATCATTCTCAAAGCTGGAATACTTACTGGCTTACATAACTCTCTGTCAGTTTTGGCTTCCATTTCCCACACATGATGACCATCTAAAAGACAAGAACATGAAAAGATGATGTCCAGTTCTACTTCTTTTTTAATTCCTTCACAGGTGCCAGTAATGGGACTGTGGGGGTGACCCATTTCTGAGATACTATCTTAGGAAATGTATACAGTGTTATCAAGGATCAAATGGATGATTCTGATTGAGACTAAAAGGAGACAAATGTTTGACTACACCTACAAATCTTAAATTTGCTTTGTACTAAGTTCCATACAGAATGGACCAAACCCCAGTTTGGTGAAAAAACATTCAGAACTTGTAACAAACTGTTTGTGATGTCAATTTATGTCTAAATATCAAGTGTGGTTAACATCAATTCATAAATATACATTCTAGAGCAAAAAATATTGAGGTCCTAAATGTTTGTCCAGAAGGTACCCAAAGTAGTTGGCAGAAAAAGTCCAAAACCTTACTTTGGGCTCTGTGTTTGTTCTAGTAGATATCTCATCAAGTTTGGCAATTCTGTAATCAAGCATGTTGATTCATACAGCAGACAAACAGACATTCAAATTATAACATAGATATGAATGAGAAAAGGGCTCCATTTCTTTCACACATTTTGAGCTTTCCCTTCTCTTCAGCAATTATGCCTTCCAAGTTGAATCTACTAAACACATAATGCGAGCTACAAGAAAAATAAATTTCCATTCAGAAGGAGAGTGGAAAGAGTTCAGTGGCTGGAATTTTGGGGAAAAAAACATTGACTAGACACATCCATTGGCCTTGCTTCAACAGCCAGAGGTCTTGCAGACTAGTTAGTTCCCTACATGTCTATGAGCTCTGCAGGTGCCTATGTAATGCTACACACACATTTTGTCTTGACAGTGTTTGGGGACCACTGATCATCTCCACCATCTGCTAATCATTTGATCCCTACTGTTTAGGGATTATTTGGGGATCCCTGGTTTTATGGCAGGGAAACCTGATTTTATAGCAAAGAAAGAGAACCTGATGTCCTCTTATTTGCTTATTTTCTACAGCACCAAAATGTACAAATACAAATCATGCTTGTTTGCAGCTTCTGGTAAGTGGGAATGGCCCATGGAGTGACACTTTTGACAAACTGTGTCTGTTTTTAAAAGAAACTCGGGTTTGATCTGCACTGTAGAAATAATGCAGTTTGACACTTCTTTAATTGACTTGGCTCAATGTTATTGATTTCTGGGATTTGTAGTTTTGTGAGATATGTAACCTTCTACCACAACAAACTACAAATCCCAGAATTCTTTAGAATTGAGCCATAAAAGTTAAAGTGATTTTCAAGCTGCATTATTTCTGCAGTACAGATTAAACCTAACCCCCCTTTAAAGAACAGAATAGGCGGAACACTGTCTAATCGACGGTTCACCTTATTACTTTAGAGACATACATATTCACATTATGCACTGTTTACTGTTTTCAGGTGCTCCAAGCCATGTGGGAAGACGAAGAGCCTATGACACAACTCCTGCTCGTGCCAGCTTTAACCAGTTCAAGAAGGGAGATGCTGTGGTAGTATAAAGTGGTTACTGAGTTCTCCTACATCATTCTTCATCTCCCCAGTGTGGGCAGCAGAAGACACAAATTGCAGTGACTCCTTTGTACTGTAAAAGAATCCCCACCTTGACTAGCGATAGCTGTTGAGAGCTAATTAGGATTTTAATCATATCATATCGCCTAACCTTCAAAAACTACCATAGGTCTTTCTCACTCTGAGATTGAAAGACTATATTCTGTATTTTCCTAAATTGCAAATCCCAGGGTTACATGAGATGGAACTATGGTACTTAAAGTGGAATCATACTGCTATAATAGTGCAATGTCACTACTTTATCACACTACACTGTTATAGTGCTATATTTCACTAACTGCCATGCACCATCCTCTGGGATTCTGGGTTTTGCAGTTTACTGAGATCCAAGAACTCTCTGGTTCTAAATGCCTCTCCCTAAACTGCAAATCCCAGGATTCCACAGGATATTGCCATGACAGTTAAAGTGGAATATAGTACTATAAAAGTATAGTGCAATAAGTACTAAGGGCTGGCTGTTTAGTGTTTAAAGACCCATGATGCTACCATTCTTTTGATGAAACTACCGCTATCAGTAGAAGTACCATGCAGTAGAGCTATAGAGTAGATGAACTGAATTCCAAATGATGCTGGGCTAGCCCACTCCTTGGATGCATTTAGACAGTAGAAATAATGCAATTTGGCATCACTTTAACTATCACGGCTCTATCATCCTACAGAATCATGGGGTTTGTAGTTTTCTGAGGCACCAGCACACTTTGGCAGAGAAGGCTGAAGAGCTTGTGAAACTATAGATCCCAGGATTTCATAAAATGGCACTACGGCAGTTAAAGTTGTGTTAAACTACATTATGTCCACAGTGTAGATGCACCCCCCTGTCATCCTGCACTTTTAAAAGTTGGGTATTATAGTTCTATCAATATGTTCTTAAATTGCTTAATGCAACAGTTTTTGTATTATAACCTAATTAATGGTGTGTTGTTGTTGTTGTTGTTGTTGTTGTGTGCCTTCAAATCATTTCCAAGTTATGAAAAACCTACAGTATTTTCATGGCAAGTTTCTTCAGAGGGGGTTGTCATTGCCAACCTCTGAGACTGAGAGACTGTGACTTGCACAAGGTTACCCAGTGGGTTTACATGGCCAAGCTGGGATTTGAATCTTGGTCTCTAGTCATAGTCCAACGTTCAAACCACTGCATCACACTAGCTCTCTCATGTGCGTGTATGTTGTTCTTAGCTGGATCATTTTTTAAAAAATCTTGTAAGTTCTTCTCATTTCCAGAGAGTTTGGGGGAAAGGCAGGATATGTAAATGGTCTATGATATTAGAATTATTTCTGAAATGTGTTTTTCTCATATATTTACCATTTAAAATGTTTTTATTCACTGTACATTCCCTTAGGTTTCCTGGTGGGATGAGAGATGGAAAACAAATACTGTAAATAAATAAGTAAGTAAGTGAAGTGGTGTGGGTGCATCCCTCCCCTTGCAACTCCCCCACCCACTAGGTCCTCTAAAAATCTGATCCAGAAAATTTGCAGAATCTTTTAGAGCTGTTTTTGGATGGCTTGGCTGTAGGGGAGAGGGAAGAAGAAGACAATCACGTCATACTACTGGATACTTACTATCAGAATATTGGATTTAAGTCTAAATATAGCTATATCAACAGTTTTTACCTGGTATTTGTTTACACTCTGTACTGAATCTGTCTTTTAAAAATATATATTTAGTAATTAAAATCCTTCTACTTCCCCCCATGTCCAAAGGTGTCAGTTCAGTGAAGTAACAGTCAATAAAAATGTCTTATATTCCATATAAGAAAACACAAATCATTTAACATAATCAAAAATAACATAATCAAAATAATGCCCACATTCCAGCAGACCACACAGTTTGCAAAGGATGGGTGAACAGATGAGCTTTAGTCTCATTGAAATTAGGCCAAGGATGGCATATGGTATGTCAAACCATAAAGGAAAGTTCAATAAGCTTTCCATTATGGTTCTTCATCTTTTCTAGATGTTGACTTTCAATTTAGATATCATTAAACATATGGGTAAAGTTAGAATTCTTTATTTCTCTCTGGCCTAAATCCTATTTTACTTCTAAATATGGTACATCTATTGGATCCTTAACATTGAATCCTTACCTATGTGTTACCATTCAATAATTGACTGAATGGATCTACTCTAGTTGGGATTAACCTCGGCATTCCAATCTCTCTCAAATGTGCCTAACTCTGACTTGTAATGTTTATCTCAAATACAAAATAAATGTTGTAACCTCTCCTAATTTCTCTTTGGACTTGGAATTCAATGTCTTCTTCTTGTTCACATATCTACTTAAATGCTGGAATTAAAGTGTCAAAATCTCGGGGTAACATTTTTACTTACTCGCGGCTAAACTGAATAATCTTAGACCAACTTAACTTTTATCCCAGAGTTGTGATTATTATAATTTTTTTTTAATGAGAGGATTGCTACACTAACTTTTATTCCATTCCAATATGACAGAAGGAAAATATAGCACCTAAAGATGACAAACTGGTAAGAGTTTATGTTCCTTTCACATTTGTAAATGAATTACCAGAACTTCAGGCTGATTGCATGTTTAATCCATTCTGAAAGATGAATAACTTGAGCTGGGATTCTGTTTTCTATTCCTGCCAAAAAATCTGTTTCAAAGCCATCTAATTTTTCAATCAACTTTAACAATGAGGCTATTTCGTTTTTGCTTTTCTAGTTTTTAGGATAAATGTATGCATGTATATTCTCACAAAAGGCTTTCAGTTGATATATTATAAATTATCTTTTAAAAAAACCAGAATCTGAACATAGTGTCTTTATTAACAGCTTGATTATCTATAAAACATCAAGAGATACTATTGCTCTGGAATGAAATTCTCTTGAGACTATCCAGACTCCCCCCCCCCACCTTTTTTTTGCGCTACAGAAAAGGAGAAGGGAACAGATGACTCAGTAAGAGTTAGTGACATTACACATAACAAAAACATAAGCAGGAGAAATTGTTATGAAGCAGAGACAAAAAGGAAAAAGAGAAAGAAAAAAGAAAAAGCAGACAATTCCTCATGTTACGTCTGGTGAACCAAGAGGGAAATCTCTACACCCACGGACTGGGATCTATTCCAGGAGAGAAACCTTAGACCACTACGTCAACCTCCTACAGTAAACATGTTTTGTAGGTTTATATGGATCAGCTAATTTTTTGGTTTAAAAAGATAGGAATGGTTGGGATAATTTTTTAAGGAGGGGGGTCTCAAAATGCTTAAAAGACTTGCTTACACTGGAGAAAAAGATCTTATGTCAGTACAACATATGCCAAGTATCCTACCCAAGTATGCAAGATGCCGTCTCCAGTCAGAATGTGCCGGAGGAGTGAGGAGTGATACACCACAAAAGTTTCCATTGTAAGGCTGCCACATCTGCAGCAGCCTGGCTGACTCACAGCTGAAGGCAACTCCCTGCCTGGCTAGGGTCCAACAAAAGTACACCAGAGCAATTTATACCTTTCCAAAATGCAAATAATTCAAATTACAGACATAACATAAAGCTGAAACAGTCACATTTTAGGCATTCCCTTTAAAGTTTAACTCAATGAAAATGATTCTCTTCTAACAGATTGCATTGTTTTTTTAATGTAAAATACAAAAAACAAACGAACAAATAAAAAACATCAGAACACCCCACTTTATTCCCTCCCCCTCACCTATCCCCTGAATACCTGGTGGGATGCCTACTCAGTTGTCAATGGAGTGAGTGCTGATTTTTTTTTAAATTAAGATTTTGTCCAAAGGTTGAAATAATGACTTCAACACACACACACACGTTGATAAAATAAATCTCTTAAAATAGCACCCTGCTTCTTGCTTGCCCCTAGGTGCTCAAACTAATGCAGAATTCTGGACAGGAGAATCAGTTCTAAAATAAACATCTATCATGGGAATAGGTATTCACTGCTGACACTAGTGAAGTTAATCACTATGTACTTTTCTTACCAAAGGGAAACAGACTCACTAAACAGCAGTAGAGCTTTCCTGTTTATACAGCTGAAGGAGGAGCAGAGGGAAATCCCAAAACAAGTCAGGTCCACAAATATAATTAGAGGCTTCCACTTCTACTTTCATAGGATTTCAATAAAATGCACTGTAGAAAACAATGCAGATGAAGGGATCAGTTCAGATGTTCACTTCATGGGCTTGTGTGTGTGTGTACATAAGCTCCCCCCGCCCCCCATATATGTGAAGGGGTTAACTGGACTTGTTTTTCCTCAAGCATTTCTGTGTCTGTTTTCATGCTGGCAGGATACCAGAGGCAACCACAATTAACTCCTTCAAATACACACTTGTATGTTGTGGAGAACAGCACTGCTACAAAGAAACATGAATGTGGTTGCACGTCAAGGGAACGTGTAGAATCGACACTGTAGATGAATCCCAAGGGGTGAAAGACTGTTAATGAGCAAAAGGAATAACAAAAGTTTCATAGTAACTTTTCCTTGCTCTGGGACGGAGATGTTTTTTACAGAAGGAAAGTCATCCTTCAGGTACTTCAGCCTCTGTTTTTCACATGAAGGCAAAGAGGTTCTGTCAGAAAGCCTGACATCTGGAGATTGATAACAGTGGCAGGCAATTCTGCACACCTACCTCATTCATGACTATATACGCTGGTTTTGGATTGCTAAAAATATAAGTAGGTTTCTGAAATGAAATGGCTCAGCACTGAATGGGTCTTTGTAATTCACTCTGTATCAACCATTCTCTGCAGAATTAAAAAGGAAACTGCAGAAGTCAGAAAGTAAAAATATTCTAAATCCATTAGGGAATTCCCTGCAGAGTGAGTCACAGAAACGGCTTCCCCACCACACCCATCGCGAAGATTTCCACATAAAAAAGGCATTGTGGACTTGTTCTAACACAGCAGCAGCTAAAGCAAAGAAGGCTTTTTTGTAAACCTCACCGCCTTGGTTATTTCCATGAAGTGGAAATATTATTGCTGGTTATTAAGCTCAGTATTTTTCTTCCTGTGGTGTGTGTGTGTGTTTGTGTGCATGCATGTACACACACGCGCGCGCACACACACACACACACATAAGATCTGAGTAATTCTGATGAAGTTATATACCAGTTCTCAATTCAAATGGACTTGCCTGGAACAAATTGAGCCACCAGTGTTCCCCACCCTGGGTATAAGTAGTGGAAGGGGGGGAGGGGTTAAGGAGTAGAAAAACTGCATTTCTAATTAATAAGTATTATGGATTATATTTCAATTACTATTAACATATTTAGCTTGCACAGTACTTTGTCACAACTTTATTTCATCCTCTCATTTGCTGAATTTGTATTAAGTGACTATCCTTCATATTGATAGCAGATAGTAAGTTACATGTTGAAGACTACCTAACTGGAATTTGAACTCAGAGAATCTAGGACCTAATCTCAGAACCACACTGCCTGGCTTCCTGTGTGTAAGCTATGGCTTCACAAATTCTCTGAAATGTGGCAATGAGTCGTAACTGATTAGCATATACATATATACACACACAACTACAGAATCCAATCTACTTATCAATCTGCTGATGCATTTAGAATGGCCTGAAAAACTTTTCTGTGCTATATTGTTCAGCATTGTCCCCTGGAGTCAAGCACCTTCCCTTCCCATTTCAGATAGGCACTGCAAACACATTTATTTAAGTAAACCTGTGAAGATTTATGATATGTTGCTTATTTGGTTTTACACTGCTGTTGCTATGAAATGCACCGTGCTAGTTTTGTAAGTATACTTTTTACATTTTCCTCCAGTTTTTGCTGTACTTTCAGGTACTGCTGTTTTTATTATGATTAGCTTCTATATGTAGTCACAGAGTGAAGCCAGAGGAGATATCAGTGAGGACCTATATGAGGGCCACTAAGCACACTTCTGGTGTCAGCCATAAATGTTCATGCACCCCAAATCAAAATGCAATTGAGTCTCAGCAAGTGTACATTATTTCTGAATTGAGAAGCCAGTGGTTTGAAACCCTGGGAGACAAGGGTTTGGATCCCTATTCAGCTACGGAAACTCATTGGGTGACTTGGATAAGTCCCATTTTCTCAGCCTAAGAAAACAAGGCAATGGCAAACAAATCAGCTGAACAAATCTTTCAGAGAAAGGTTTGCCTAAGGGTCACCATAATTTAGAAAGAACCTGAAGGCACACAACAACAAAACACCTAAGCTGACCCTTGGGGATTTTAGCCACCATAGACCATAGCTATACAGGTGAGGAGAGCATTTTGTGCAGTTGTTTGTGAGGAGATAGCTTCCTCTCAGGGCTCTCTGCTTTAACATGACTGACGTCATAGCCTCCTCTTTTAATTCTTCATTCCCCTAAGAGCTGTAGTCTTGTGCTTAATTCCTGAATGAAAGGTAGAGTTCTCAAGCGAACAGAAATACAAATTGGAAACCAATCATAAAGTCATGAAAATAGTGCTCATACAACTGTGTTCTCAGATACCATCATTTCTCAGGAGACAAAGTAGCTAGATCAGGTATGTTTGCAGAAGCAACAGCAAATGACATTAGTAGTTGGTATACTCTGCCACTGTGAAGATGTGATGTTGTAATGCCCTCTCTATACCATAAGCTATATTATGTTTATCTATGTCTATCAAACCTGTTTCCTAAAACACTCAACTAATTTGTACATCTGAAAGATCATTCAAAGGTTTGTGATCCTACCTTCTCAGCTGATCAAGAAAAACATTTAAATGAGGTAATTAAATTAAAATTGGTTTGGATCATTAATGAGATTATGCAGAATTCTGCTTCAAGCCACATATGCCTGAAGGAATTCTCAGCTGCTCAACATTTCCATGTCTGCAAGACTGCCATTTATGAAATGTATATACCTTGCTTTTCAACATGCACACTCTCAAGACATGGAAGACAAATGGACAAAATATTTCAGTACAGTTGAAAAGATTACTCTCCCCCAAAAAGGAAACCCATGAGACAAAGGGCAGAATCTTGATTGTCTCAACTAGAACAGATCTATTGAATCAACTGTTGAAACGCAGCATCAACATTAGCATAAATCCGACTGAATATATTATTATACACATGGAAAAGCTAAACAGTTGAAATTAAGGCTGGATATCTGACTCATAAGGCTGGCCTTATACTTTTCACAAGGTGGAATATGAAAGTAAGAAAAAAGGCTTGGAGAGGGGAGCAGAATAAATGTGCACAGTTTCTCATTTCAAAGAAGAAACTGAAAAACAGATTTAGGAGATTATCACATGGAGGATAAGGATGGAAGCAAAGTTGATTGCTCCCATCTTTATCTTGTCCTATTCGAGGGATTGTTCCAAAGATTACCACACACAGTGTGCTTATCCAGTTCTTCTCCCACCAGTGAAGTGTAATGGCCCTATCATTTGGAAATAACGGAAACTGCTTTGCTCCCATCTTAATCCTCTGTGTGATAACCTCTTTAGTGTCTGAATACCATTCCATCATCAGGGCAGAATAAAGTTGAGGTAAACTCTGAACATCTGTGTAGTGGTAGCAGCACTATGTATGAGTGAAAGGGACCTGGGTGTTTTTCATTAAGAGTTAAGGGATTCTCCCAGTTTCTCTTATTATTCCACCATCCATTTGGTTTCTAAGCATCTTCCAGGAGGAACTCTGAATTTTAGAAGGTCAATAGACACAAACTCAATGTTAGATTTAAAAAGCAAAGCCTGACTTGTCCCCCAAAAGTAAATAATTTTTAGGCAGAGAAATATACTTCCCCACCTTTGACATCCCACTCTCATGCTGAGAAAGTGAGTGTTGTGTCTGGGTGAGTGGGTCACATTTTATATATATTTTTAAAGGGAGGGACTCCTATTTTTAAGGCTCAGCGCAGTAAAGACCTCTTTCTTTCTTTCTTTCTTTCTCATTTGTTCAACTTTAAAACCTTTTGTGACAAAGAGACAGTTGAGTTCCTAGTCATCCAACCTCAAAATACACCTAAAGAAGGAGATTATATACCAATGGAGCATTCTATCCAGATGCATTGTGTGGTGAGGGGGGAGAGGACATGGGCATTCCTGAAGTCCAATTGAGGGTAGGCCCCTCCCCAAATCTTGATATAACACTCTCCCTTTGACGCACTGTGTGCTAAAATCACTGGTGTTGTTGCTACAATAATACCCAAAATCCACAAAAACAGTGATGCTGTTATTAGGCCAACCAAAAATGCACAAAATGATCCAGGCAAGCTTTTGGAGCTCCACTGGAGTCTTCATCAGGCAAAGGAGAAGAAAATAAAATGGCAATGTTCAAGTCATATAACCTATATTTTGTCAAGATGTTTTCGTTGTCATCAGTTCAGTTGGTCTGTAGGTATATCAATGTAGGCAAAGACCACTCGTTTCTTTAGCCATGTGGACGCAGGGAGACAAAGAGTTGTAAAATCCAGGTAATAAAATTTCAACTCCATTGGTGATAGAAACAGTCACTTCCCTTAAGATCCAGGCTTTTTTAACACTTTTGTCCTGGCTTGAAGCCATGTCATGTGATCATGACATGAACACTCCAGCTGCCTTGGGAGCTGGTGGTGCAGTTGGTGGGGTTTCAATGTGGCTTCAGAAAAGGCAGCTTCAAGCTACATTTTCCTGCCCATCTGTTTCACCCCTAAGTCAGCACTGATTATAGCCTTGTGACTTTAATGTGATATCATTGCCTGATTTTGACCTAGAAAAACTGACAAACATACACAGATGTCTTATTTAAACTTCAAAGCCTGGTTCCTCTCCATGCTCCTTTGAGGGGAAGTGCCAAAGAGTTGCCACCATCACCATTTTCCCACCCAAGCATTAAAAAAGTTCAGAAGAGGTGCCAAGGCAGAGAGAGCAGAAGGGGTTGGTACTTCTTTTAGATGCTCCCAGGATAGACTAAGGCCCTCTACAGACTGGCATAAAGAGCCGGTGGGGAGAATGGGGGCATGACAACCGTATGCCAGCCACCCCAACTCCACCCCGATGGCATCTGCCTGATCAGGCAGTGGCTGGCATCATGCCGCATCTTTAGCATGGCATTTACATGTGCTGTGCCAAAGAAGCAGTGAAAAGCCGCCACCATAGCAACAAAGGCAGCTTTTCACCACTTTAAAATAGAGCAGCATTTTACCTTTCCTTAAGGGCTTAAAAAGTGCCAGATCAGGGACGTGGCGTGAAGTGGCTGCAGCTCCGATCTGGTGCTTCCACAAGCGGCATGGACCTGTCAAACCCCTAAGTTCTTGTTTTTCACCACTTTACTTAGAGATGGGGATGGTTCTTCTTAAAAAAAAAAAGAATTGATCTACATTAATTACATTGACTGGTGGATAGGTTGACCTATGGTTTTAAGTCAATTTTTCAGACTAAAATTTCTAGATTTATAAATGAGTATATGCAATAACAAGTCAGGCCCATAAATACAATTTGAGCCTTCCGCCTCTGCATTAATGGGATTTGAATAAAATGTCATAGAGAAAACACTGCAGAGTAAGATTTTGGCTTCATGTCCCCAAGCCCCCAGGTTTTGTACACGTGCTTTTTCTCCACCATACATATGTGAAGGAATAATTTCAAGTCCAGGGGTCAATGTGCAATACCAGTTAGAGCTTTTAACTAGGGTTGGGGAAACCCAGGTTTGAATCTCCATTGAGCAACAGAGTTATTGTGCTACTGTGAACTTAGTCCCTCTCTCTCAGCCTAATCTACCTCACAGTTATTGTCAGAGAAGGGAAGGGGCATGAATTCATAAGAAAGCCAGAATATAAATGTAATATGAAAAGAAACATGACATTTATTTAAGAATTTGGGAATAACGTCTTCTATACTTTTCTTTACCCAAGTTGCTTTGGATCCCATATTGGGTGAAAGATAGGATAAAATGATTAAATAAAAATAAAATAGAAACAATATTCTGTGGGATTTAATTCTGAAAAGTCACTCATAGGCTGCAACTGTACATAGGTTTATTTGGAACCAATATTCCCCCTTCCATGAATCAGCAGGGTTTCTTTTCTCATATATATTATATACACACACACACCTCTACTACGTATGTCTACTGAAATGAAATCAGTAGACATAGTGGAGGTATACACATTATATAATATATGGCATTTGGATATAAAGTTTATTTATACACTTAGCGAAGCTTAGTAGTCTCCATTTACAAATTACTTCATGTAATGCAAACTACGCAGTTGTGTTATCCCATAAACAACCATTTAGCACTGTCAGTGTTCATTCCTGAACCTGATTGCTGAAGCTGTACAGCCTGTACCTTTTTAAAACTTCTTTTTAAATATCATTCTGGTCTAAGACCAAACATTTGAAATTGTACACAAGCATTTAAAAAAACTACTGACCTCAACAGCCCTTACAGAAGTACAGTACAGTAAGACCCAGTAATAATGATACCTCCTTCCCATACTATCTTTACCTTTTCCTGTGGTGCAGAGTTGGGAAAATCTGAGTAGTATTTCCTACAAGCTACGTTATAACTACTGTATGTGCGTGAGAGGATTCCACAGAGCAATGATTCCATCACCTGATGAAACTCTCTGCTAAAGATATCTGTTACCAGAAGGCGTGAGACCCCTTTATACACTGATACCACTCCAGGACATAGGTCTAAGTGACCTTCACATTAACTCTTGTGCTGTGAACTGTACAGTTCTCAGGTGTCTAGCCCTTATTTTTGGCAGAAGCTTTCAGGCCTGTTGCACATGAGCTAACACAAAAACTGACATCAGAACAAGTGAAATGGGTTGGGTGGAGAGGCAGACACAGAAAACAACATTATGGATAAAGGCATGTGATCGAAGGCTATTCTGCCACTTAGTTTATTACGTGAGCTACAGCTTGACTACCAGTCTGAAACTTGACCCTTTTTTGGCTGGTTGCCTCTCAAACTGTGACTGCTACTGGCAATGGAAAGACCAATGGAAAGATCTCAGAGAATGTAAGATCTTTTACTAAATGGAGTTCAGCCAAAAGTCTCCTCACTTGTCTCCACGTCTCATCTCATCAAAACAGGGATCAGACCCTGAGCCTTCAAACACAGCCCTGGAAAATAAAGTGACTACAGTAGCCTGTCTTGGATTCAAAGGCCAGAAAAGTATTTGAGGGAAATGTCAGTTTCAGGAGGATTCCAGTTTTTACAGTTTATCTCTTGGAGTTTTTTTTTTTTTTTAAAAAACCCTCTTGAAAAATAGCCTTCTAAAAAGCCAAACTTTGAAAATTAAGCCATATAATTCAAATACATTGCACTGGCAAAAGTACATTAATAATAATAATAATACATTTTATTTATACCCCGCTCTTCAGCCAAAGCTATCAGAGCGGCTTACAATTTGTTAATTAGACAATTAAGTCCCCTCAAGATGGTGGTTGAAGGGAGGGCTCTTCTTGCTTGCAGCAGGAGGTGGCCTGCCTCTCTCTCCCCTCAAGATGGTGGTTGAAGGGAGGGCTCTTCTTGCTTCCAGCAGGAGGTGGCCTGCCTTTCTCTCCCCTCAAGATGGTGGTTGAAGGGAGGGCTCTTCTTGCTTCCAGCAGGAGGCGGCCTGCCTTTCTCTCCCCTCAAGATGGTGGTTGAAGGGAGGGCTCTTCTTGCTTCCAGCAGGAGGTGGTCTGCCTTTCTCTCCCCTCAAGATGGTGGATGAAGGGAGGGCTCTTCTTGCTTCCAGCAGGAGGTGGTCTGCCTTTCTCTCCCCTCAAGATGGTGGTTGAAGGGAGGGCTCTTCTTGCTTCCAGCAGGAGGTGGTCTGCCTTTCTCTCCCCTCAAGATGGTGGTTGAAGGGAGGGCTCTTCTTGCTTCCAGCAGGAGGTGGTCTGCCTTTCTCTCCCCTCAAGATGGTGGATGAAGGGAGGGCTCTTCTTGCTTCCAGCAGGAGGTGGTCTGCCTTTCTCTCCCCTCAAGATGGTGGATGAAGGGAGGGCTCTTCTTGCTTCCAGCAGGAGGTGGTCTGCCTTTCTCTCCCCTCAAGATGGTGGTTGAAGGGAGGGCTCTTCTTGCTTCCAGCAGGAGGTGGTCTGCCTTTCTCTCCCCTCAAGATGGTGGTTGAAGGGAGGGCTCTTCTTGCTTCCAGCAGGAGGTGGTCTGCCTTTCTCTCCCCTCAAGATGGTGGATGAAGGGAGGGCTCTTCTTGCTTCCAGCAGGAGGTGGTCTGCCTTTCTCTCCCCTCAAGATGGTGGTTGAAGGGAGGGCTCTTCTTGCTTCCAGCAGGAGGTGGTCTGCCTTTCTCTCCCCTCAAGATGGTGGTTGAAGGGAGGGCTCTTCTTGCTTCCAGCAGGAGGTGGTCTGCCTTTCTCTCCCCTCAAGATGGTGGATGAAGGGAGGGCTCTTCTTGCTTCCAGCAGGAGGTGGTCTGCCTTTCTCTCCCCTCAAGATGGTGGATGAAGGGAGGGCTCTTCTTGCTTGCAGCAGGAGGCGGCCTGCCTTTCTCTCCCCTCAAGATGGTGGTTGAAGGGAGGGCTCTTCTTGCTTCCAGCAGGAGGTGGCCTGCCTTTCTCTCCCCTCAAGATGGTGGTTGAAGGGAGGGCTCTTCTTGCTTCCAGCAGGAGGTGGTCTGCCTTTCTCTCCCCTCAAGATGGTGGTTGAAGGGAGGGCTCTTCTTGCTTCCAGCAGGAGGTGGTCTGCCTTTCTCTCCCCTCAAGATGGTGGATGAAGGGAGGGCTCTTCTTGCTTCCAGCAGGAGGTGGTCTGCCTTTCTCTCCCCTCAAGATGGTGGATGAAGGGAGGGCTCTTCTTGCTTGCAGCAGGAGGCGGCCTGCCTTTCTCTCCCCTCAAGATGGTGGTTGAAGGGAGGGCTCTTCTTGTTTCCAGCAGGAGGTGGTCTGCCTTTCTCTCCCCTCAAGATGGTGGATGAAGGGAGGGCTCTTCTTGCTTCCAGCAGGAGGTGGTCTGCCTTTCTCTCCCCTCAAGATGGTGGATGAAGGGAGGGCTCTTCTTGCTTGCAGCAGGAGGCGGCCTGCCTTTCTCTCCCCTCAAGATGGTGGTTGAAGGGAGGGCTCTTCTTGTTTCCAGCAGGAGGTGGTCTGCCTTTCTCTCCCCTCAAGATGGTGGATGAAGGGAGGGCTCTTCTTGCTTCCAGCAGGAGGTGGTCTGCCTTTCTCTCCCCTCAAGATGGTGGATGAAGGGAGGGCTCTTCTTGCTTGCAGCAGGAGGCGGCCTGCCTTTCTCTCCCCTCAAGATGGTGGTTGAAGGGAGGGCTCTTCTTGCTTCCAGCAGGAGGTGGTCTGCCTTTCTCTCCCCTCAAGATGGTGGTTGAAGGGAGGGCTCTTCTTGCTTCCAGCAGGAGGTGGTCTGCCTTTCTCTCCCCTCAAGATGGTGGATGAAGGGAGGGCTCTTCTTGCTTCCAGCAGGAGGCGGCCTGCCTTTCTCTCCCCTCAAGATGGTGGTTGAAGGGAGGGCTCTTCTTGCTTCCAGCAGGAGGTGGTCTGCCTTTCTCTCCCCTCAAGATGGTGGATGAAGGGAGGGCTCTTCTTGCTTCCAGCAGGAGGTGGTCTGCCTTTCTCTCCCCTCAAGATGGTGGATGAAGGGAGGGCTCTTCTTGCTTGCAGCAGGAGGCGGCCTGCCTTTCTCTCCCCTCAAGATGGTGGTTGAAGGGAGGGCTCTTCTTGCTTCCAGCAGGAGGTGGCCTGCCTTTCTCTCCCCTCAAGATGGTGGTTGAAGGGAGGGCTCTTCTTGCTTCCAGCAGGAGGTGGCCTGCCTTTCTCTCCCCTCAAGATGGTGGTTGAAGGGATTATGCCACTCATATTTGATTAGCTTTTTGTTTACTACCAAAGCTACAGAAGGATGCATTTATACCATCCACACTCTACAAATATAATATAGGGGTGGTGTTGTCCCAGTGCTTTACTATCTTGATTAAACACAAAAGGCACTATGCAATGTATAGCAATATATCTGGCTTGTGAAAAGCAAATTTAAATTTAGAACCATAGCAAAAATTTGATTCTCCAGACATATGTTCTTCCAGCCGCATCTCAATCCAAAATTTTGTTGTTTGTTGTTTGTTATTGTGTGCCTTCAAGTCATTTCCAGCTGATGGCAACCTTAAGGCAAACCTATCACATTATTTTCTTGGCAAGATTTGTTCAGAGGGAGTTTGCTATTACTGCCCTCTGAGGAGGCTACTGCACATTACTTTTAAATCACAATTAGGCCCAGGGGGAAAAAAACTGCTTTGAGAATATTTATTGCACATTGTCACCACTGACTTATAGATGCAGCCAACTCCAAGCACGGTTAGGGTGTCCTTTTTTACTGATGGGAAACTCATCAATGAGCTCACAATCACACTAGTCCCCAGGTGTGAAATGTTGCTGCTTGGACAGTTGCATTATTGGCAGTCACTTGGTGTCAGTGTCCCCTACTTTCTCCCCCACCCCCACCCCACTATTCCCAAACAGCTTGATTACCTTTATTTACTTATTTATTTATTTATTTGTAATATTTCTTTTCTTTTTAAAAAAATCCCTTAAATTGCAGTAGCAGAGCTCTGAAATTACATGAAAAGGGGAAAATAAAAATAAATAAAAATTAAAAACAGAAGGCATATTTGGTAGGGCATAGGGAGGTGGGGTTAAGGGGAAGAGAGTGTGGTGGCAGTAGTCAGGTAATTGTGAAGACGTGTGGGAATGCAATAAATAGAAACAAATAAAATAAAAATAAACAGATATAATCCAGTTTTTATGGATAAGCACAATTGTGGTGAGAATAGGGCTTGTGCAGTAAAGCGCAGATGCTGTGACTTGACAAATGTCACCCAGTGGATTTCTTTGACTGAGTGGGGATTTGAGCTCTGGTCCCCAGAGTCACAGTCCAACACTCAAACCACTATACTATGCTGGATCTCTACTAAACTTTGCCATTTAATAAATTAACAAAATCAAATTAATATCCATCCTTTTAGAGGAAAGAAATATATAGAAAAGTAAGGTACAAAAGTCAGAGAATTTGACTGGTCATTTATAAATATAATTGCAGTAGATTCAATTCAATAATTTCAAACAACTTATTTGATATTAATTTGAGAACAGGCTTTTTTTTAAAAAAACAAAAAACAAACTTGATTTATAACCCACTGAAATCAGCTATGTTTAAGCTAGTCACGTGTCCTAATTAAGTCCCATTCAATTCAACAGTTCTAATGTATGTATTAACAAAATCCATACCCAACACATTATGAAATCAAGTCTGTTTCTCAAAAACATGTAACTTGATCCCAGAAGTGAATAAATACCTAATTTGTTGTTGTTCTGTACCTTTGATTCATCTCTAACCTATGGCAACCCTAACACAACCCTACCATAGGGCAACCCTATGTAAACAGCTATGCACCACCACCTGCCACAATTCCATCCTGTGGATCTTGCAATCTGTAGCTTGTTGAGTCACTTTATAGCACTCTGGCTGAAAATTCTAAGTGTCCCTCCATAAACATTCAATCCCAGGATTCCACAGGATGGTAGAGATGACGGTGGAATAATAGCACTACAATTGTGTTGTGTCAATGAGCCCCAAGACACTGCAAAAAAGAGAAGGTAACAATGGCAGTATCCAATTAAGTGCTTCAGATTACTCCAACTGAATGTATGGACATATCTTGAGAATGTCCTTAACAAGCATGGGCAGGGTTCAAAGGAGACTATCATCAGAGCAAGATTATATTGGCTCAGTTGGTACCGCACAGTGCATTTTCTATTTTTGGTCCTCCAGATGCTTTCGGTTTCAGCTCTCAGAATCCTTAACCATTGGCCATGATACTAGATGGTTTTTGCCTGAGGTGGTCCAAAACATCTCGAGACTGAGAACTTCTTACATAGTCTCAGGCATCAATGGGAGAGCTTCTAAAATGATTCCTATACTGTTCATAAAGTGATCTATGAACAAGCCACAGGGACAACCCACTTCAAAACTATTTTTCCAAATTATTTTAAATTGCCAGCTAAATTTGAATTCTCTGTTTGTTTTGATTTTGTAGAAGTATGAAGCATGTTTTATCCAAAATGTACTCACACTTCTTTGGCCTTGCACACACTGACATATCAACATGTGTGTGACAATTCTCTCCAACTTTTAGATAAAATTTTTAAGTAACTAGTACTCATGCCTGGCCATCCCATTCAGAATAGATCACACATAGGCAAGGAACAATACAGGTGATGTGACATTCACATAAACATCTTCTCCTGTTTGCTTGCCAAAGGGCAGCAAAGAGGGAGTTAACAGCACTGCTCTGCTGCTGACATGAAGTTCAAGAATGGACTTGATCGTTCTTCAGGGATTCCCTTTCACATGAGTCATTGTTAAGACAGGCCAATCCCCCCCACCCACCGCCATGCAAGGATAATACTATTCATCCAGAGATCACAGCTGCTGAAAGCTAGCCCTTAAAAGCCAGGCACCGCATAAGACTTCAGCTCAGAATAACAGTCAATGAACTATAATGTACTGAAATGCTCTGCAGAACTCTTTATCTTACACTAATTGATAAATGGCTGTAGTTTAGATCTTTTTGTGTCAAAGAGTTTCAGTTCTGATAGGTCGGTTTGGAAAGGTTAAATAATGCACAATTTTAAAAATAATGGTACTAAGCCATGCCGCAGCAACATTGGCAAAGGTGGAAATTATTCACTACCCATACAGTAATCAAGTATTTGCAATTTAAAAGTATGCATTATGTTATTATACCTTAGACTATAATCCAGGAATAGGAATCATATAGCACTCCAAATGTTAGAATGCAACTCCCAGTAACCCTAACCAGGATAAGATAGGTAAAAATGCTGGGATTTGCACTCCAACATCATCTTGAAATCATCTGGAGGCTGTATGTTTCCCATCTCTGAGGTAATTCTACACACACCAACCTGGGAATAAATGTAATTGAATTCAGTGGGGCTTATATCTGAGCAAATGGCACTGATAGAAATATTATAACCAGTCCATATATTTACTTGCTGAGGAACAGCATGACTGCTACTTCTTCTGCACATTGTTAGGCATTGTAGCACACCACGAAAAGGTTGGAAGTCTTCTCATGTATGTTTACCTCCAATCATTTTTATCTAGTCATTCAATTTCCTCAACGTCACACTTTCTAAATGTGTAGAACTAGAACTACCATCACCAAAGCCAGCATAGGCAACAGCTATACATATGGGGGATGATGGAGTTGGAATCTAATATCCCTAGTATTAAAGGGTCCTAGCATGGGAAAGGTCATTCTCTCAAAACACTGTGTGGATTCTTTTTTTTCTTCTTGATCTACTCTCCACAATCCTTGGCTGAGCTGTTGGGCAATCCTGGTCTGACTGGGTCACATATGAGCCTGTCTTGCTCCTCAGAGCTTGGAAATAAGACAATACAAGTAAGAATATTACTTGTAAACATGTAACTTTGAGGTGTGTGTGTGTGTGGTAGTAAAAGGAGCATAGTAGTATTCATTTTGCAAATTGAAATCATGATGGGTAAAACTGATGCAGAAGCAGCAGGTGGGGGCGTGGCCGGAACACCGGAGGCCTTTTAGGCCCAGCAGCAGCCTTCCCTCCCCAGCAGCAGCGCAGAAGCAGCAGGTGGGGGCGTGGCCGGAACACCAGAGGCCTTTTAGGCCCAGCAGCAGCCTTCTCTCCCCAGCAGCAGCGCAGAAGCAGCAGGAGGGGGCGTGGCCGGAACACCAGAGGCCTTTTAGGCCCAGCAGCAGCCTTCCCTCCCCAGCAGCAGCGCAGAAGCAGCAGGTGGGGGCGTGGCCGGAACACCAGAGGCCTTTTAGGCCCAGCAGCAGCCTTCCCTCCCCAGCAGCAGCGCAGAAGCAGCAGGAGGGGGCGTGGCCGGAACACCAGAGGCCTTTTAGGCCCAGCAGCAGCCTTCCCTCCCCAGCAGCAGCGCAGAAGCAGCAGGTGGGGGCGTGGCCGGAACACCAGAGGCCTTTTAGGCCCAGCAGCAGCCTTCCCTCCCCAGCAGCAGCGCAGAAGCAGCAGGTGGGGGCGTGGCCGGAACACCAGAGGCCTTTTAGGCCCAGCAGCAGCCTTCCCTCCCCAGCAGCAGCGCAGAAGCAGCAGGTGGGGGCGTGGCCGGAACACCAGAGGCCTTTTAGGCCCAGCAGCAGCCTTCTCTCCCCAGCAGCAGCGCAGAAGCAGCAGGAGGGGGCGTGGCCGGAACACCAGAGGCCTTTTAGGCCCAGCAGCAGCCTTCCCTCCCCAGCAGCAGCGCAGAAGCAGCAGGTGGGGGCGTGGCCGGAACACCAGAGGCCTTTTAGGCCCAGCAGCAGCCTTCTCTCCCCAGCAGCAGCGCAGAAGCAGCAGGAGGGGGCGTGGCCGGAACACCAGAGGCCTTTTAGGCCCAGCAGCAGCCTTCCCTCCCCAGCAGCAGCGCAGAAGCAGCAGGTGGGGGCGTGGCCGGAACACCAGAGGCCTTTTAGGCCCAGCAGCAGCCTTCTCTCCCCAGCAGCAGCGCAGAAGCAGCAGGAGGGGGCGTGGCCGGAACACCAGAGGCCTTTTAGGCCCAGCAGCAGCCTTCCCTCCCCAGCAGCAGCGCAGAAGCAGCAGGTGGGGGCGTGGCCGGAACACCAGAGGCCTTTTAGGCCCAGCAGCAGCCTTCTCTCCCCAGCAGCAGCGCAGAAGCAGCAGGAGGGGGCGTGGCCGGAACACCAGAGGCCTTTTAGGCCCAGCAGCAGCCTTCTCTCCCCAGCAGCAGCGCAGAAGCAGCAGGAGGGGGCGTGGCCGGAACACCAGAGGCCTTTTAGGCCCAGCAGCAGCCTTCTCTCCCCAGCAGCAGCGCAGAAGCAGCAGGAGGGGGCGTGGCCGGAACACCAGAGGCCTTTTAGGCCCAGCAGCAGCCTTCTCTCCCCAGCAGCAGCGCAGAAGCAGCAGGAGGGGGCGTGGCCGGAACACCAGAGGCCTTTTAGGCCCAGCAGCAGCCTTCTCTCCCCAGCAGCAGCGCAGAAGCAGCAGGAGGGGGCGTGGCCGGAACACCAGAGGCCTTTTAGGCCCAGCAGCAGCCTTCTCTCCCCAGCAGCAGCGCAGAAGCAGCAGGAGGGGGCGTGGCCGGAACACCAGAGGCCTTTTAGGCCCAGCAGCAGCCTTCTCTCCCCAGCAGCAGCGCAGAAGCAGCAGGAGGGGGCGTGGCCGGAACACCAGAGGCCTTTTAGGCCCAGCAGCAGCCTTCTCTCCCCAGCAGCAGCGCAGAAGCAGCAGGAGGGGGCGTGGCCGGAACACCAGAGGCCTTTTAGGCCCAGCAGCAGCCTTCTCTCCCCAGCAGCAGCGCAGAAGCAGCAGGAGGGGGCGTGGCCGGAACACCAGAGGCCTTTTAGGCCCAGCAGCAGCCTTCTCTCCCCAGCAGCAGCGCAGAAGCAGCAGGAGGGGGCGTGGCCGGAACACCAGAGGCCTTTTAGGCCCAGCAGCAGCCTTCTCTCCCCAGCAGCAGCGCAGAAGCAGCAGGTGGGGGCGTGGCCGGAACACCAGAGGCCTTTTAGGCCCAGCAGCAGCCTTCTCTCCCCAGCAGCAGCGCAGAAGCAGCAGGAGGGGGCGTGGCCGGAACACCAGAGGCCTTTTAGGCCCAGCAGCAGCCTTCTCTCCCCAGCAGCAGCGCAGAAGCAGCAGGTGGGGGCGTGGCCGGAACACCAGAGGCCTTTTAGGCCCAGCAGCAGCCTTCCCTCCCCAGCAGCAGCGCAGAAGCAGCAGGTGGGGGCGTGGCCGGAACACCAGAGGCCTTTTAGGCCCAGCAGCAGCCTTCTCTCCCCAGCAGCAGCGCAGAAGCAGCAGGAGGGGGCGTGGCCGGAACACCAGAGGCCTTTTAGGCCCAGCAGCAGCCTTCCCTCCCCAGCAGCAGCGCAGAAGCAGCAGGTGGGGGCGTGGCCGGAACACCAGAGGCCTTTTAGGCCCAGCAGCAGCCTTCTCTCCCCAGCAGCAGCGCAGAAGCAGCAGGTGGGGGCGTGGCCGGAACACCAGAGGCCTTTTAGGCCCAGCAGCAGCCTTCTCTCCCCAGCAGCAGCGCA
The DNA here is from genome assembly GCA_034509955.1 of Urosaurus nigricauda. Taxonomy (NCBI): domain Eukaryota; kingdom Metazoa; phylum Chordata; class Lepidosauria; order Squamata; family Phrynosomatidae; genus Urosaurus; species Urosaurus nigricauda. The sequence goes on from JAOEGL010000004.1 coordinate 176,629,694, forward strand.
GAAGCAGCAGGAGGGGGCGTGGCCGGAACACCAGAGGCCTTTTAGGCCCAGCAGCAGCCTTCTCTCCCCAGCAGCAGCGCAGAAGCAGCAGGTGGGGGCGTGGCCGGAACACCAGAGGCCTTTTAGGCCCAGCAGCAGCCTTCTCTCCCCAGCAGCAGCGCAGAAGCAGCAGGAGGGGGCGTGGCCGGAACACCAGAGGCCTTTTAGGCCCAGCAGCAGCCTTCTCTCCCCAGCAGCAGCGCAGAAGCAGCAGGAGGGGGCGTGGCCGGAACACCAGAGGCCTTTTAGGCCCAGCAGCAGCCTTCTCTCCCCAGCAGCAGCGCAGAAGCAGCAGGAGGGGGCGTGGCCGGAACACCAGAGGCCTTTTAGGCCCAGCAGCAGCCTTCTCTCCCCAGCAGCAGCGCAGAAGCAGCAGGAGGGGGCGTGGCCGGAACACCAGAGGCCTTTTAGGCCCAGCAGCAGCCTTCTCTCCCCAGCAGCAGCGCAGAAGCAGCAGGTGGGGGCGTGGCCGGAACACCAGAGGCCTTTTAGGCCCAGCAGCAGCCTTCTCTCCCCAGCAGCAGCGCAGAAGCAGCAGGAGGGGGCGTGGCCGGAACACCAGAGGCCTTTTAGGCCCAGCAGCAGCCTTCTCTCCCCAGCAGCAGCGCAGAAGCAGCAGGAGGGGGCGTGGCCGGAACACCAGAGGCCTTTTAGGCCCAGCAGCAGCCTTCCCTCCCCAGCAGCAGCGCAGAAGCAGCAGGTGGGGGCGTGGCCGGAACACCAGAGGCCTTTTAGGCCCAGCAGCAGCCTTCTCTCCCCAGCAGCAGCGCAGAAGCAGCAGGAGGGGGCGTGGCCGGAACACCAGAGGCCTTTTAGGCCCAGCAGCAGCCTTCTCTCCCCAGCAGCAGCGCAGAAGCAGCAGGAGGGGGCGTGGCCGGAACACCAGAGGCCTTTTAGGCCCAGCAGCAGCCTTCTCTCCCCAGCAGCAGCGCAGAAGCAGCAGGAGGGGGCGTGGCCGGAACACCAGAGGCCTTTTAGGCCCAGCAGCAGCCTTCTCTCCCCAGCAGCAGCGCAGAAGCAGCAGGTGGGGGCGTGGCCGGAACACCAGAGGCCTTTTAGGCCCAGCAGCAGCCTTCTCTCCCCAGCAGCAGCGCAGAAGCAGCAGGTGGGGGCGTGGCCGGAACACCAGAGGCCTTTTAGGCCCAGCAGCAGCCTTCTCTCCCCAGCAGCAGCGCAGAAGCAGCAGGTGGGGGCGTGGCCGGAACACCAGAGGCCTTTTAGGCCCAGCAGCAGCCTTCCCTCCCCAGCAGCAGCGCAGAAGCAGCAGGTGGGGGCGTGGCCGGAACACCAGAGGCCTTTTAGGCCCAGCAGCAGCCTTCTCTCCCCAGCAGCAGCGCAGAAGCAGCAGGTGGGGGCGTGGCCGGAACACCGGAGGCCTTTTAGGCCCAGCAGCAGCCTTCCCTCCCCAGCAGCAGCGCAGAAGCAGCAGGTGGGGGCGTGGCCGGAACACCGGAGGCCTTTTAGGCCCAGCAGCAGCCTTCTCTCCCCAGCAGCAGCGCAGAAGCAGCAGGTGGGGGCGTGGCCGGAACACCAGAGGCCTTTTAGGCGCAACGATGCTAACACACCCGCGGACAGTGAACTGTGACGCAAAAGAGGCGGCACCAGCGGCGGAAGAAGGAAGTGTAGAGGCCTGGGGCCAGCCAGGCGACCTACCTGCCAACAGCTCCCTTCAGAGAGCCCAGAGGGTAGTGGGAGGATGTACGGACGTGCAAGGGCAGCATAGAACAGCTAAAGCACACCTGCCCCTCCGAGTCACCACTACCCCCTTTATTATCATCCAATCCTGTTTGGACGCTATGCTGTTGTGGGGAATTTTGGTCTTCTTTCATCCCCCTCTCTATTATATTGATATGTTGTGGAGGAGAAGGAGTATATTAATATGGGAGGAGAGAATGAACTACTTGGGGAGGGAGAGGGTAACCTTTCTGATGATGTGAGCGGGGCTCCGATCCAAGTTGTGTGGGGCAAGGGGAAGTATGACGGTAGGAGAAAGGACAGGCGTTACAGGGGAAGGTGTGATCGATGCTTAATATCTATCTCTCCTTCCAGTCCTTCTCCTAACCAACAGGGCCTGAGGGTTACTCCAACCATACCACAAACCCTGTCTCTGCTCCTGTGCAATGCCAGGTCCATTAGGAAAAAATCCCACATTATATACGATCTAATTGAGGATAACAACTGTGACCTGGCTTGCATAACCGAGACCTGGCTAGGGCCTGAGGGTGACGCTGTGTGGGCTCAGGCCCTCCCATCCGGGTACTCGGTGAAGGACCAGAACAGGTTAGGTGGGCGGGGGGGGGGTGTTGCCTTGGTGCATAAAAACACCTTGTCTCTAACCAGGAACCATGTTCGTCAGACCTCCTATATCGAGTGTATTTACCTGACCCTGAAGGCTAGAGACAGTCTAGGGATTCTGTTAGTCTACCGGCCACCCCGTGCGCTAACAGACTCCCTTAACGAGCTGACACAGTTGGTCTCGGAGCTGGTGTTGGAGTCCCCCAGGCTTTTAGTCCTGGGAGACTTCAACATTCCCTTCGTGGCCAACGCAGTTCTATCCGGTGCGGCTCGGGAATTCATGGATACCATGACAGCCATGGGCCTGTCTCAGCTGGTTTCGGGTCCAACGCATTGTGCGGGGAATACACTCGATTTGGTCTTCTGTACGGACATGGAAAATCCGTGGGCGGAAATTACCAACATTTCCGCCCTGTCATGGACGGATCATTTCCTGGTGAAGGCTAGCATCAAGGCATCAACCCAGATCCCCTCCGGGGGTGGCGGACCCATTAGGATGGTCCACCCTCGAAGGCTGATGGAACCTGCTAGGTTCCAAGAAGCCCTAGAGGGGTATATGGTTGGAAGTGACGGCGATACTGTTGATGCCCTAGTTAACATCTGGGATACTGACCTCTCTAGGGCTATACACAGTATCGCTCCCAAGCGCCCTCTCAGACCTGCTTCCAAAAGGAAGCCCTGGTACACGGAAGATCTCCGGGCCAGGAAGCGGGTTCTGCGACGGCTAGAGCATGCCTGGCGGAAACACCAGCGTTTATCCGACAAGGCTCTCCTAGACCTTCATTTAAAGGCCTATGGAGAGGCGATACGAGCAGCTAGGAACTCGTTCGTTGCTGCTCGTGTCGCGTCCGCGGAGTCGCGTCCAGCAGAGTTGTTCAGGGTAGTGAGGGAGCTAACTCAGCTCCCTCCTGCCCCGAACCAGATCCTTGAACCTACTAAGGCCTGCTGTGACCAATTTAACAACTTCTTCGCGGATAAAATCTCTCGGATAAACGAAGGTCTGGACGCCAGGGTTATAACAGAAACCAGAAGAGAGGCATCCAGAGCTTCCGTGGACTCAGTTGTACTGGATCAGTTTGAGTCTGTCAGTACCGAGGATGTGGACAAGATCCTTAGAAGTGTTAGGAAGACAACCTGCTCTCTCGATCCCTGCCCCTCGTGGTTAGTGGCACAGGGGGGACCGGTGGTTACTTCTTTATTACACCGGATTACCAACCTTTCTTTGAGGGAAGGTCAATTTCCGGAACAGCTTAAATTGGCCACAATTAAACCTATATTAAAGAAGCCTTCCCTTGACCCCCTGGTTCACAATAATTATCGGCCAATCTCGCTACTGCCATTCTTGGGGAAGGTGATCGAGAGGGCGGTTGCAATCCAGCTTCAATCGATCTTGGATGAAACGGATTTTCTAGATCCATTTCAAACCGGTTTCCGGGCGGGCTACGGAGTTGAGACTGCCATGGTCGCTCTGGTCGATGATCTCCGTCTGGGCATCGACAGGGGTAGCGTGTCCCTGTTGGTGCTCTTGGACATCTCAGCGGCTTTCGATACCATCGACCATGGTATCCTTCTGGAACGCCTGGCAGAGGTGGGAATCGGGGGCACTGCGCTCCAGTGGTTCCGGTCCTACCTCTCTGGGAGGTTCCAGATGGTGCAGCTGGGGGACGTCTGCTCCGATAAGAGGGCCCTTACATCTGGGGTCCCTCAAGGAGCTATTCTGTCCCCCATGCTTTTCAACATTTACATGAAACCGCTGGGAGAGATCATCCGGAGGCATGGGGCGCGGTGTTATCAGTACACTGATGACACCCAAATAGTCTTCTCTATGTCTCCGACTGATGCAGTGACCAGGGATGGCGTCGCTCCTCTTGTGACCTGTCTGGAATCGGTAATGGACTGGATGAGGGAAAATAGACTCAGCCTGAATCCAGAGAAAACGGAAGTACTCGTGATAGGTTCCCCTGGTCCGGGTAAGGAGGTGGTTCCACCTGTCCTTGGCGGGGTCACGCTCCCCGTCAGGGACACTGTACGCAGTCTGGGGGTGCTCCTTGACTCGTCGCTCCATCTAACTTCTCAGGTGGACGCGACCGTCAGGAGCACCTGTTATCAGCTTCGGCTGATACGCCAGTTGCGACCCTATCTGGACCGGAGGGACCTTGAAACCGTAGTACATGCTCTGGTAACCTCTCGGTTGGACTTCTGTAACGCGCTCTACATGGGGCAGCCTTTGTATCATACTCGGAAGCTACAACTAGTGCAAAATATGGCGGCACGGGTGGTCACTGGAGCTCCCAGGACCGCCCATATAACACCTATCTTGAAAGACCTACATTGGCTGCCGATTCGCTTCCGGGCGCAGTACAAAGTGCTGGTTGTTACCTATAAAGCCCTATATGGCTCGGGCCCAGGGTACCTAAAGGACCGTCTCTCCCCACATAATCCGCCCCGCACACTGAGATCTACCGGACAGCGTATATTGAGAGTTCCAGAGGCTAGATTGATGAGCACTACAAAAAGGGCGTTCTCCATCTCTGCCCCTTACCTCTGGAACTCTCTACCTACTGAGCTCCGCTTATCCCCCACCCTCATCCAATTTAGAAAGGACCTGAAAACACATCTATTTCAACAGGCATATTTGTAAATGGGTCTCTCTTGTGGTTTGCCCTGTTAGATATGCTGCCATTGTCTTTCCATCATAGCTTTACGCTGGGAGGTATCGTTTTTTATTGTTTTTAATCTTGTATTGTTTTACTTGTTTTATTGTATTGCTTGGATTTTAAACTATGCTTGATGTTTTAATGTCTTTTTATCTTGTACACCGCCCTGATCTTTTTGGAAGGGCGGTATAAAAATAAAATTTATTATTATTATTATTATTAGTGCGATGAATAATATTTTACTCATTAGTCTTAAAAGTGTTGCCGTTCGAGGGCCCTTCAGGGGGATTGTAGGCCATTTTGCATTTTTAACTGTATTTTTTAAAAAACAAACACCCCCCCCCCCCCCCGAAATATGGTATTAATGTGTCAGTCTTCAAATAATGGGCCACAAGTAACACTAGCCAGCTGGGACCAAAAGAGTGCCTAATTACAGTTAGCCCTTCAATAAGCAAACCTTGATTTTGCTATTTTATATAAGGGACATCATTTTATTATGCTATTATATTTAATGGAACTTGAGTATCCATGGATTATGGTATCTGGGGGTGGAGTGGGGTGGGGGGCTGAAACCAAACCTCTGATAATGCCAAGGGCCTACTATACTAAAGTACAGTATTTTAAAAAATCAAAATCAATATGAGCTCTGTCCCTCCCGCTCCTCTTTTCCACTTAGCCTTCTTTGTTGGCTTGACAGTTTTAGACATCCCTTTGTTGTGGATCTTTATTTCCTTATTCATTCTGTGTGCATGGGGAAGAAAGTGAAAGAGAGAGGCTATGAGAGGACATTTGTTTGACTGCAGCTCAATCTGACAGTTGAAAGATAGTGTCTTACTCAGCAAAAGCACATGTGCCTCTAACGTATTGTGCTGTCAGGGATAGTTATGGATTGCTGAGTGGAACAGCTATCTCTTTGGAACTCTGTGAATGTTGAGGGTTAAACAGTCATGATTACCAATGCCTCTATTTGAATGGCTGAGGAAAGCAAAGCGCTCAAGAAACTTTAGGAGACAGCTTAAAGTTCAGGGGGTTTCAGGAGGCAGCTACGGAATGTCTGGTTTGTGCTAGTGCTGCAGAAACCCTTTCCAAACAAGAAAGCATTAAATAAAAATGGCTCCTCCTCCTCCTGCACTCTCAACTTTACTGATGCTGCCATTTTATATCCATCCATCCATCCATCCATCCCTGATTTTTGTGTTGGACCTTCCTTTGTTCATATGATATTTACAAACCCGTCAGTCTCTCCACCATTTTGATAGAAAAACATGACTGACAGGTTTGATCCAGCAAGTTGCCAAATATTTTTCCACATCCTCCCAGTTCCCTGAAGCTTAAAATGGAGTCAAGAGCCCTCCAAAAGAGGGTTTTCAGGAATGCTTATGGATAGAAAGGCAACAAAAGTGTGCTTCTCCAATTGTAAAGTTTTTGCTGGTGCTGGTAGTCCTAGAAAGTTTTGTCTTTATACGACTACCAGTTTTGGTCATTTTAGAAATAGAATTGAAAGAAAGTACTATCTATGATTTAAACTGGGATCTAAGTTCTAGTAGGATTGATCAGATTATCAAAGGTTCATTGATAAATTATTTTCAGAACTCTGTCCAGAGATTTTATACAGATTGTGTACACTTGCATAAACATTTTCCAACCTGACACCCTCCATATAGACTACTTACCACTTTCATCATTGCCAACAAGCATAGGCATTAGCTGTATTGGCTGGTGATGATGATAGTTGTAGTCAAACACACCTGGAAGACATCTGGTTTAGGAAATGCTCATTATCCCACTTCCATCTTTCAATATAGAAGATTTCATCAGCAGGAAACATTTCTTCCCAGAAAGTCAACAGAAGGGAAAGATGGGCTTCCACTTCCTCTTCCATCTATATACAAGTTTAATTCACTTCTCTTTCTGTCATGTGGACTGTTATGAGCTTGTCATGTAGAGATTTGTCAAAGTAGGCACAATAATTTTTAGCTATACATGCAATATCTATGCAAACTTTATATTACAATTAATTCATCTTTATATGGACATATTTGTTTTTAAAAAAAATATGTGTGCCTCCTGGGCTCTTCCTTGACAGCAAGAGTTTCTCTCTTGCCTATGTAATTTGCTTCTCTCATCTTATCTGATTTTTCAGTATCAAATTTAATTTCCTTGAATAATATTTTGCATCTCTCACTTGGCTTTCCCTCCCAACTGGCCACCTAGGTCACTTGTATCCCCTATGGTTTTAAACAGATCACTACTGATTTAAGGTAAGGAGAGTAAATACATTTTCTTTTCATATTCACAAATACATATTTATGTTAAAATGACTAGATGGTTTGTGCTTAATGTTGTTGTATGAGCATATGGTGTGAATATGGAGATTAGCAAACAACATTTTAGGATTCTATGCAATGTGTAAACATATAGGAAGAGACAATCAGATATATCACTCATTCTGTATCATGTAGGTTAATAAAGTCTGAGAAGAATTTTGTCCTGTACAACTTGCTCAAGCATCTCTATTTGAGAAGAGTTGATTTAAATCAGAAGAGCAATGCATAAGACAAACATTCCCTGCAACAACACTGCTCTGGGTTCAGTACATAGTCAATATAGGCCTTTTTAAAAGGTTAATCTTTTTTTTTAAAAAGTGAGGCAATCCAGTCACGGCTTTCCCACATTATATACTGTTTGGTGCTAAAACAGCTTTCATAAAAAGATGTGTGCACTGACTCTTTATTTCCTACATTAGCAGAATGACAGCATTCAAACAGCTGCTTCACACATCCCTGACCAATGTAAAAAAAATATTGTCCCAATGTGTGTGGATCTACTTAGAATCTATTATAGGATTTACTAAGATAACCCATGGGCTCATTTCTCTCCAATGCCTGCCAATGGTGACTTTCTGCTATTTGCTAGAGCACTCTCTGCACAAGAGAATGGATGGATGTAAATCTGATACCAAAAATGTCAACATTCAAAATCATCATCATCATCATCATCATCATCCCAAATATGTATATGAACTCAACAGTTTTCTATGACTCCCTATCACTAACCTTAAAGTAATCCTATTTCATTAAAAAAAGGGGGGGGCTGCTGCTTACAGAAGGTGCTTCTGGCCAATTTGCAGTGAACACCTAGCCTCTCAGTCTCTTGGGTTGTATTCCACCCTATTCAGCAGGATTAGGGGAGTCTATCGAAGAAGCAAGCAAAAAGATGAGGAGGTGTGCTTGATTTGATTAGTCTAAGTCACTGTGGGCTGTGTTTATATTTTGATGTACATACAAAGAACAGATGAAGCAAAGGTGGTTATGGAAATTAGCTTGTTGGCCACAATGCTGCATGGCTTAGTGTAGCATAGTAGTTCAGTATATGAACAACAACTATAATGAGCCTCTTAGCACCCCCTGGACCTATCACTGACCTGAGAGTTTATCATACAGGAGCTTATCATTTGGGGGTATAATCCAATGGCAATCCGAACGCAATCATGGGATTTCACGTTATTGTGAATGAGTGTATCTCCCGCAATTTAGGGCAATGGGACGTCATTCCGAACGCAATCATGGAGTTTCACGTAATTGCGTATTAGAGTATTTCACACAATTTCGGGCAATGGGGGGTCATTTTCAGGGAATGGGAAGTCATTCTGAATGCATTCCAAACGCAATCAGATTTCACATAAATTCACTAAAATAGCGAATTCATGTAATTACGAATTGGCTCCATTTGCAATTGAGAGAAATTCCTCCAGTGCGATAAACTCCCTGCTGAATTATGCCACCATGGCCATCTCATTCCTGGTGAGGAGTGGGGAGGTGAAATAAACATAGCCAGATGCAAAGCAATCACCTCATTGGGGTCTTTCAGACATTGCAGCAGCAGCTGAAGTAATCATTTTGTGTTGGGGTACCGAACATAACCAGGTGCTTCTGTAATCCTCCCTCCATTCTCCACTAGGTATGAAATGGCTGGATTTGGGGGCTTTACTAGGTCCATAGTAGATCCAGGGTTTTGGCCACTGTGTTAGGAGCAAGGCAATAATAAACCTGCACAGCAACCAAAATCAGACATACACAGTGTAAGGTTAACTTACACTTTTGTATGTCACTAACCAGATGACAGCCTCTGTGTAGGTAAACATGCCATTAAACCAAGGCTGTATGAGAAGTTCCTACAAATGCCAATTACATGCTTGTTTTACAGAACAGCAACATTTACTGGGTACATTTTAAAGGAATTGAGAAAAGAACACAATTTTAAGGCTTTGATAAGAAATTCAGTGGCTTCAGAATAATCATAGGCAGCTCAGAAATGATCAGGGGAGGGGGAACTACATCCAAAAATTCTGGGGTGAGGAATTCCTCTCCCACATATGTAGAATCAGACTGTCAGTGATCCTTTTGAAAGCATATAAACTTTGCTGTATCAGACAATAAATGATTAAGGTGAGGGTGTAATTATTTTTATTCCAATGCTTCATCACCATCAATAGTATTACAGGCACACAACAGCTGGACTAGTTTTTAGGACCAGTGTTTGAAATACCTGGAGCTTTCTCCACAAATATGACTTTGGAGTCTTGAAGAAAGTTGTGTCCACTCAGTATCATTTTCTTTCCACCCATTACATGGTAGCTGTCAATACTTTGCTTCTCTACCAAAGGCAGTTCCTGAGCAGATCTTTGAGCTGATGAGATGAAAAAGAAAAGTTCCGTAATCAGAACAAAATAAATTATGATGTACATGCATAGACAAACTAGGAGTGAGGAATTTCCAAAACTTGGAAAAACCTGTCTTTAATAATAATAATTATTATTATTATTATTATTATTATTATTTATATACCGCCTTTCCAAAAAGATCAAAGCAGTTTACAAAAGCAGATAAATACACAAAATACATAAATGATTTACATAAGCAAATAAATTAAATATCTAAAAAATACACAACATATACAAACTGGAATTCATAATCTAATACCAAGGTACAAGAAAAAGGAAAAATATGAAAAATGCAAAAATACAAAATACAATACATAGCATAGTACTAATTAAAGTATAACATGGCATATAATCAGTTAACAATAATCAACTCTACCCTGGAAGAAAAAATTACTAAAATATTAAGGCAGCAATGGTGCATATACTCTTACAAACCTTGCAAAACAGAATTCCTCACAATTACAATAAAAAGACAATTAAAATAGATCAAAGCCCAGGGGGAAAAAACTAAATATTGCTCATCTAAAATGGTGGATTTGCATACATTTCTGACTTCTTCCAGATATGTCAATAATTTTATAACAATGTTAATATTACCCCGGACAATATTAACTACTGGTCTAAGGTGCCTGTCTCACAGGCATGCCTTTTGTCTCAGTGATGTTTTTGATGACTCACTATTGAAAGAGTAACACATTAATGCTACTTTTTACTAATGAGCTACTTTTTGGTTAGTTTTAATTTTAAGACATTAAAAATACAAAAATGCCCCCCCCCCATCTCCACTGAAAGTAACATTTTAGGAGTACCTAGTAAATATTTCCCTTTATGACCCCACTTCAAAGAACTGATGTTACTGGTTGTCACATTACTTTGTAAAAGTGAATACACTGCTTACTAAGAAGTAACATGTTGCCATTACTTGTAAGATTTTACTTCCAAATTTGGGGGTTTCATCCTGATCATGAAATAATGAGCATTTTATCAACCCTATCAAAATTCAGATATTTCAAGTTTTTCAGGCAGTATTTTATACTAAAGTATTTTCTTCAAGGAGAGTATTGCTCTGGTTGAATTTTCAGTAATGTATTTCTTCAGAAAAACAGCACGGAACATTTAGCTTTACAGTATTTTAAGCCCCCCCCCCTTCATAGGGCAAACTAAAAAACTTGTACAATATTACAATTGCAAGATGCATATTTTTTGGAATTTGATTAGATAGGGGACAGCACCTATTGACATAGAACACACATGTATGCATGCATACACACACACACAAACAGGAAGATATTACTTACAACACTCAATTGGGTTGGAAGCTACTTGAAGAGAAAGTGTTCTCCCATTAGGCTGGGGGATATGAACACGGAAGACCAGCCGAACTCGTGTGTTCTTTCTCCCGATGTCAGTTTCTCCTTTCCTCAGCTCAATGTCTGAATTTCTAAGTTTCAGTATTCCAGCACAGTCAATGCTATTCCCCCAAAAATAAAATTAAAAAACAAAAACAAGGCATTTTAACTTAATTTTGCAAGCTTCCTGGCTGACATATGTTCAAATTGTCTTCACATTTCACATCAACCTGAGAGAGGGATATATGGGCTTACAGATGCTAAATAAGAACTTCCACATAGTATCCATACACAGAATTAAGTTCCCTAGGAAGTCCATACTTTTTTCATCATTGTGTCAACAAATCTTGATCCAGAAGTTAGTTACCTAAAGCATGAGCCACAGTCTCTGACAAGAAGCCCATATGTGTCCTAAAATGCCATTGAAATCCACAACCTGGAACAGTTTTTCTAGCCTTAAGTTAGGCCCCATACAGACGGGCAGTTTACGCCAGCCTGTACGCAGACTAGGGTTCAGCATCCACACAACCGAGAACCCTGGTCTGCTGCCCAGGCGCCATCATGGCGTCCACTCATTTACATGGGGGTGTGCCACATTGATGCATGGGCAGAGCAGCGCCCAAATGACACTGGCCAGAAGGGGCATCATCATGGCATGTGAACACCACTATGGCACCACTATGGCACCCCTTCTTTTTGTTCCCAAGAGAGAGCGGATCATTGCCATGGCGTGCAGTTGCTGTGGCAACGATCTGGGGCGATGTTTAGATGCCCATCTGTGAAGGCCCTAAGTCCAAGACAGAGACTGGTTCACTGGTATCAGACTATACCTAGCAAAGAATATGAAGATTGAAAGGAATTGTGGAAAATCTATTTTCCTCCTAATTTTCCAGAATCAAGACTTAAATGCAAAGTATAATAATAAGAGAATGCCTAGATTTTAGCTGTAATCCCACTGTTAAAATGAGTAAAGTGATATGAAAACAGACACAGTGAGCCTTATAAATGTCAAATCTGAAGGGGAAGTATGATTAAAATTATAACCATGGCTGCAATAGGATCATGAAAATTTATAGACTCTGGCTCAGCTATTTACTCAGCCAGTCATCATTATGATGGAAGAGATACAGTATGTTTGTAAAATTAGAGTAACATCACCTCCCTCATTATCTTTCCGTCTCTGAGACTTTTTCCTGATTGAGATATAACACAACTGGCTGCAATTAAAATGATCCTTCAAGCAGTCCCAGGCCTGTAAATACTGTCCTTCTATTACACACAGCAGTCTCCTCCCATTTTCATGATTTGAAGAGGTTTGCCTTATAAACCTGGACTAGATATCAATGTTTAATTTTGGTATGTAGTCCAGGGACAGGATCCAAATCAGTTGGTGAGAGTTCTTCCACTGATGGCTAATCCAGAAGGAGGTAATCTCTCACTCACTGACTCCCCAATGTAGCCTCTGGACATCCTTCATATTTGCTTTGGAGAGGTGGGAAACCCCCTTAGAGCAGAGGTTTGGATGGCACACAGGATTGTGAGAGGGAAGGAGAAAAGAATGCCTTGTTGTGAGCATATAGATACTTTGTGGGGAGGGATCTATTGATAAAAGTTCATCAGTCCCTGGCCCTGGTTTGCAGAGTTAGCACAAACCATTGTTAGCCAATTCAAATGAACTAGCAAACTATGGTTTGCCTCAAACTAGGAAACAGGACAGAAATCACTGTGTATCATAAGAGGAGGAAGGAGTGTACAAGCCCGGATCATGCTCCTTGGCAGCTTGTTTTCATGGGCCAAATCCTGATTTGGCAGTCCTTTATTGTAAGGCAGCTTTCCTTTTCCAGCAGGGCACATGATATGCAAAAATACAACACCACATTTCAGCACTAAGAAAAGATTTGCCCTATTGGCATACCAAATTTCCATTAAATTTGTCATTATTATGCAAGTTATGAAGAAGACGAATATGCTACATGTCTGCCAAAGACAAGAAAAGAGTAACTTTAACATAAGTAATTGGGAAGATGACTGGCCATATGCTCCATTTATATAAATTGACTTCTTGCCATTGACTTCTGTGGAATAGAGCCAGTTTCCACATGCACTTTCAACTAGAATTTGGCATAACTCTTCTGCTATAAAGAACTAAGAATGGTCAGAGCTGTCTCTAGTCTTGTTTTTTATTTTTATTTTTATTTTTTTAAAAAAAAAGCTCTATCCAATGAGCTACTGTGGTGGCAAGCAAATCTGTCAGATCAGACACCAAGGCCAGACAGTATAATCCCTAATACTACACCAGTCTTGTGCATGAACCCAGGGTTTCACGCCCTCTGAAACCATGTGGAGTAAGCTGACAACTGCCCTCATGGCAAGACACAGCACAGGACAGCCACAAAAAAACCTGCTGTGGAAGTCTGGAATAATTTAGACTGATGATAAGACATACACCATCCTAACATCAGTACAATTTCATGCCCCTGACATACTGTAATATATCATTTTGTAATGTGATATGGCTGCAAATAATAGGTGGTGGAACAAAAACCAATCTGGCTAAGAGAACTTGCTAGGTTATGGCTCTGTTGGTGAAAGCCATTTTTTCATAAATTTAATTTTTTCATGGTAGGGAGATGTTTATTGCCATAGATCCAAGAAATCCTCACTTTAAACATAAGAGGATGGGAAATGGACAAATAACTGAAAAACCTTGTAAATTGAAAGTGTTTACACATGAAGCTTCATGAATTCTCCTTTTATTCAAGGTTTTCGGAGGCTATAAATATATTTTCACAATAATCTTTCAGGGCCTGTGTAAATACATATATATGTAGCACAAATGGTTTATCAGGAATCCAGAATGAAAGGCTGTAAATTGCTTTAAAAAAAAGTACTGTAATTAATCATGTAACTCATTACAGAACTCACCAAAGGAACTTGTTGCTGTTAATACTGAAAAAAATCTAGTTAGACCTGGTACTGCTTCAGCATTTCTCATTAAATTTCTATTATTTTTTTAGTTCCTTGGGGGAATTCATCTAAAAAGGTAAGAAAATGGCCTGAATTTTTTTTGGAGGGGGAATCTCTTCAAACTGTTACCTAAAGCAGCTGAGCCCCTCCCTCAATGTAACAAGAAAAAGTAACAAATACATGTTATTCCATACAAGGAAAAAGTAACAACAACACCAATTATTACTCTTTCTGAAACAGGATACCTCCAAAAAGTAATGTGTTGGCTTGCTAAGTCCCATTGTATCCAATGAGGTTTACTCCCAGATTGTTGTGTGTATTGGTGGTCCCTTAAATCCCTGGCTTTTCCACCTAATCATTTTCTGACGTACTGCCGCCAGCTATTAGTGGTCCCTTGCTCGCTCTACTCTAAAGCTCCAGCTGCCATTAGAAATATAGCAAATCAGCAGATTCCCCTCCCCCCTTTTTCCCCTTTAAAATACAACGTTTAAGTAGAGGATGAGAATGGGGCCTTAGTCTAAACTGATGTTGCTATGCCATCAAGTTGTTTCTAATTTAAGGTGATACTAAGGCAAACCTATCATGGAGTTTTCTGGAGCTGAAAGTGTGTGACTCAATATTACCCAGCAGGTTTCCATGGCTGGTGCAGTAAATTGAACCCTGGCCTCCAGGGTCAAAGTACAATACACAAATGACCACACCAGGCTGGCTCTCTATCCAATTCTGACTAAAGCAGACACACTGAATCAACAGTGGAATTGTAAATCACCCTTCATGTAAATCCCACTGATTCAATAGGTCTCCTCTAGTTGAGATTAATAATTAGATAGAAGTTTGATTGCCTAGGCCTAATCTTCCGCTATATACCTTTTCTTTTTTTTTCTTTTTTTGCAAATGAGATAGCACTGGGAAACAGGATGATGATGATGGGCTATTCAAAATATTTAGTCTTCACTGTTCATCTCATTTTTCATTTGGTTTGCACCAACAAATATATTGCAAAATAAGTGGGAAGTGTTCCTATTGTCTCAACACAATTTCAGAGTTTCAGAATGAAACCTATATAAGATATGAAGCCATATATATATTTTCCCTCTTTAAAAGCAATATCAACAAAACAAAACCCTAAAACAAGCATCTATTGAAGACTCTCATCTTTGTGTAGGCCTAGCAGGGTGGGATGGCTGGGCTGCACCATTTTTCCCTCTCAAATCCACCAGATATAGGAATCATATTCACTCTATATAGGAAGCAAAGTTGTGGGGAGGGAACTGGGCAGCTTCAAACTCTCTTCCTCTCTCTCTCTCTCTCTCTCTCTCTCTCTCTCTCTCCCTCCCTCCCTTTGTTCCCAATCTACCCCTAGTTTTTTACTCATGACTTCTATGGCATTTTGTTTTTCAAAAAATAAAATTACAGAAAAACATGCATGCAACATTTAGTTTCAACCTCAAAACAGACTCTGATTAAATTTCCTCTTAGGAGACGCACAAACATACAAGCCTACTTTTTTTCTTAGGGAGAATTCTGTTTCTTGCAGAATAGCCTAGAGGAATAAAGTGGTGTCAGGTTAAGAACCTAAAAGCAGGAGCTGAGGTAAGAGATATTTACAGCTCTGTAACTGATATACTGATTTTAAATGGCAAAGAAGCACATTGTATGAAACTCTAGAGGGAAAACACACACATATACAATCTGTTGTCCTATATAAATATATGCAAAGTTTTGGACATTCAAATGATCATGAACAAAACTATAAAATCTATGGGAAATTGCTAGTAATTGTGTAAGATTTTACAACTGGGGGAAATCTCACATAAAAAATAAAATAAAAGCACAGATAGGAGTAGTTAACGTTTAGTTTAGTTTATAACTCTCTGGCCATGCTGGCTGAGAAATTCTTGAAGATGAATCCAAAAAAGAAAAAAGAAAAAAAAAGTAACTTTCCCAAGCTGTGGTGGAAAGGGTGGTCAGAAAGTACAAAGCATCTCAGTACAAAGAAGTAGGCCTTACATTGCTCTCATGTTGTTCTCAGGAAGAAGTGGAATTTCCAAGACTTTGGTGTTGGAGAGGATTGTTTCATGGCTGGTTGTGGAAACGGTCTTCCCAGTGATCCGGTGAACCTGGTAGAAGGCATGGGGCCGCAGCAGGCGGTCGTCTGCAGTCCCGATGAACAGCTGTAGTGTGAGTGGCTCACTTTCTAAGTAACCGTGTAGCTGGCAAGAGAACAGAAAGAAGTCCTACTAAGCACTGTACACCTAAACTGCTAGGAATCTATTAAATTTTTATATGCAAGGGAGTCTAATTTAAGGAGAAAAACTTATGACAGGTGCTAAGTGTTAAGCTTTCTGCCCCCCCCTCCTACCCATACAAAGACACACACTTTTTTTTTTTGTAACACAATATTGAAACAATAAAAAGGTGCACTCTGAGAATGTCTCATTATTATAGAAGACCTCAGGCATTTCAGACAGACTTTGAACAGCAGTGCTTCATACATTCCAAATTTTCACATAAGAACTCACTATGAAAAAAACAGGGGTGGGAGGGGGTTTGATAACAATGAAGTCTGTGTTTTCTCCAGAAAAGCCAAGTCAGTGGAAGCACAAAAACCAGATCCCTATTCAGCCACTGTGTAGAGTACATGCACAGAGAAGAGAGATGAACCAACCTTCCTCTTTCCATGTGTGCAGGGTGATTTTCTGAATGAGAGAGCATCACATGAAGGCTCTTTGCATGATTTCAAGCCTTGGAAAATGAAGGTTCTGAATTACATGGAGAAATTCCACAGGTAAAGACTCTTTTTCAGTAAGCCTCTCTCAATACTAGAGCTTGATGGAAATGGTGACAGAGAGAGGTGGAGCTGGCACATTTTCCCTTCTGTGCTTGCTCTACACAGATTAATAGCAGCTAAATATGGCTTGGTTGTTGTTGCTGTGTGTCTCCAAGTAATTTCTGACTTATGTTGACTCTAAGGTGAATCTATCATAGGGTTTTCTATTATAGGTTTCTTCAGAGGGGGGTTGCCATTGCCATTCTCTGAGGCTGAGAGAGTGTGGCATGCCCAGAGTCACCCAGTGGCTTTTTATGCTCAACCAGTGAATCAGATCCTGGTCTCCAGAGTCATAGTCCAACACACAAATCACTACACCACACTGGCTCTCATAAATACGTCTTAAAAGACCCTATGTTACATCACTGTTGGTGTTATGTCTACTGCCCATATCTGGAAAATAATGTTTAAAAGCCTTAGGAAGCAGAATAATATCTTTAGATATAGTAGAACCTCCATTTCCATGGATTCTTTATCCAGGGTTTCAAGAATCATATATATTCCAAAAAGTAAACCTTGATTTTGCCATTTTATATAAAGAACACCATTTTACTCTACCATTTTATTTAATGGGTCTTGAGCACTCAGGGATTTTGGTATCCATGCGGTGTGTGTGTGTCCTGGTACCAAAACGCAGCAAATACCAAGGGCCTACTGTAGTACTTAAACAGAGAAGAGGTGGAGAAAAAAATTCAATATTCTAAGCCTAGAATCTAAGGCCTGACATCATTTTTGCAGGAGCCTGCAAAACCAGGTTTTTTTCAGCCCCTAGTACTGAGGCCTCATTCATGATAATGAACCATATGTTTTAGAGAAATATTTTATAAGACACCTAGGCTGAAAACTGATGGATGTCAAGAATTTTAGCTGAGCTCATGCTGCTCTAGTTCGCCTTTTCTCTTGGCTACTTTCAGATGGGGGGCCATCCAACTGGAGTTTGCACAGCAGTAATACACACAATGCTTAAACATAACACGTCAAAACTGCAGATTGGAAGAGGCAAGCAAGGGGGAAACCTCCGCTAAGTAGTTCAATCTGAGCTAGCGTCTGGCTACTTCTTGGCAAGCTATATAGCTCAGGCAGAGCTTCTTGTGTGCACGCCACTAAAACTCTGCCAAAGGCAGCCTTCTGTTGCACGCAAAGGTCCATTATATCTGGCATAGCTGGCACTCTTTCCCCATTTATGTTTGTGAAAATCCTTTGCTAGCAAAAACAACAACACACACATACAAGTGCTGTTAGAGGCAAATAAATAATACAGAGTGATAACTTTTTTTGCAACTGCTTTTTTAAAAAACATTCCTTTAAGCTAGTGGGTTTCATGTGTGTTTGTGTGTGTGTATAGGGAGATTTTTGGAAGTGACTCGCTAGGCAGCACAGAGGCTGTTCTTGTGAAAGGGGCTTCAGAACATACCTCCACACCCACCTCTGACTTCCCAGAGCTCATCCTACTGCTCTTTGTTGATGAAGCTAAAACAGTGAGTGCATAGGACACAAGTGGAGGTCTGATAATGGTGAAAAATGCTACAGTAATTTCAGAAGTGTCTGCATACCATTT
Organism: Urosaurus nigricauda; assembly: GCA_034509955.1. Classification (NCBI taxonomy): domain Eukaryota; kingdom Metazoa; phylum Chordata; class Lepidosauria; order Squamata; family Phrynosomatidae; genus Urosaurus; species Urosaurus nigricauda. The sequence continues at coordinate 176,648,112 of JAOEGL010000004.1, forward strand.
CATTGATAAAAGTCACTTGCGTCCCACCTGACTTGGATGCCATAGGTGACACAGACCCAGTGGAAATAACTTTAACCTCTGCTTGTCCAGTTATAATGGATATTTTTGCATTTGTATAATGGACGGTTTGCAACAGAACTGCAGAATGGGCCCTGCATCATCTGAACTGCCCACCAGGAGGATGGAGTGAGGACCTTTTATTGGGCTTGTCTGGACAATGCCAAAAATGGTTGAACAGTATTTACTCTTCTGGTTTTCCATTTAAATTCAGATAGTACAATACAGCTGGAATAGCTCTGAAGGCTGCATAAGACTCAACATCACATTGCTGACCATTTCAAGAAATGTTTTTTGTCTCAGACAAACTATTAAAACTGTGTTGAATGCAGATAAATATTTTTAAAGGCTAATCAAATATGAGCCATCTGAGTGAGTGTTAGCTTTTTTGCTGTTCAAAGAGTGAGGTTTTTTTTTTCTTCAGATAGGCAGGGGAAGGTGTGATGACATGGAGTGGGGAGATTCCTGAGGAAAAGCATCATGCCCTCTAAATGAAACACTACATTAGGAATGTCCATCTACCTCAGGACTAATGTAAACCAAATGTGTTGAAAATACCACACAAATATGGGAGGAGACTGTAATACTGTTCATTACTTCACTTCTCTTCTAGTTAAAAAAAATGGCACTGATCAAAACATGGCAATTTTCTTGGAATGTACATCTTTGTTTATTCATTTTCTAGGTAAACACCAAAGAGCTCTGGTGTGGTGCATTTTTTAAAAAAATGCTATTTCACATTTGGGTACTTTTCTGTGAAAATTTTGTTCATGTAAAAAGAGCCCTGCTGTGTATTTTTTTACATATACAAATATCATGTTTTGCACTGGGAGAGGGGGCAAGGAAACTGCTGATCTCACAGCAGTGATAATTTTTACAATGTAATCAATTTTTACAATGTCACCATTCAGGATACAAACGGGATATCCAAGCATACAATGGATTTTGTGGAATATAAGTGTAAATTATTACAGCGTCAGAAGGCAGCTTAAAGAAACCCTCATACTGACTTATTTATTTATTTATATCTCGCCTTTCTTCCAAAGTGGGACCCAACACGGCTAACATATATAAGACACAACAATTAAAATTATGCAATTGAAATCATAAAAATATAAAATTACAAATACAAACATTTAAAATATACAATGTTAAAATTCTGATCAAATTAATCCAACACAGAGATTACCTACAGCAGTAATTTATACACATTTCTAGTTATTTATATCCAGTCAGTACTGGTGGCATGTAAGAGATTGATTTGGGCCTGTATTCTGTCTTTTATGATATATCATCATTACAGACTTTTACCTTTTATTATTTGCATTTAACCGATTTGTTTGTATTCTGTACAGATGAACTGAAGGGGCATGCACACACAAGGGAGGATAAGGATTAATTATCACACCGGTACTGAATCCATATCCATCAAATACAGGGGGATTGTTGGGAAGAGTAAAGAAAAGTTCACCTGGTACATGCAGAATACACTTGTTTATAGTTTATTTATAGTACTATAGCTAGAAAAGGAAGCAATTGTTTTAAGTGTGCCTGATTTTTTCTAGCAGCTTCATCTGGAGTTTGGGACTTATTAGTTCTATCTTTCTTGAAGCAATTTGCCAATCAACAATTACGGGACTTGTATTCTATCTGCAAACAGGCTTTAATGTATTATGGCAAAGACTGAATGCATTATTATTTTAATTAACTCCTCCAAACCTCCTAGAACATGGTGTCCAGCCAACTGTAACATGGGTATGGGATAAAAGGAGACCTCGGATCATTGATTTGCTCTAGACACCTTCCATGGTCTACATGCGTTCATTCATCTTAGGTTTCTAAAAGCTACAAGTATCCAAGAAGAGGGGAAATTTACTCAGATGATGATTATACACTAATAGTAACAAATTTCTTCTCATTTGCTGCCTGGGATACAGAGTTTATATTTTCTGGGAAAGATTTACAGGATTGTCAAAGGAACAGACAAAAAGAAGTTTACACTGTGAGTTGTGCCAAACAGTTTTGTATTTTAAAGGGGACTGTGTGATGGTAACATCCTTTTACCATCTCCTGGCTTCACTTCATTTTGCAGTCTATGCCGTAACACAAACTAATCCAAAGAACACTATTAAATCACTTGTTAAAAGCAGCCACCTTACTCTGTCACATAAAGTGGCAGGACTCTGGCAATCTGAGGAGAAACACTGTCTAGGGCTCAGTTCCAAGGCGATACTATCCATAGTAAGATGGGCAATTTGGCTGTGGTCCTGATTTTAATATCTGTGGAGCAACAACAGAGACTTAAATTCCTTCAACTTGCTTTATGGCTGTCAAGTGGGGTCCAATCTGTCTGTCTCTTCCACACTTATAATATGCTTCATAACCTGAGACGTTAATATCATTCTGTAATGCATCTGAAGCAGCGGGTTTATATCCACAGAGGCTCTTGCTAAAATACAAACTAGGTAGTTTAAAGGTGCTGCCACATTCCTTTCCCCTCCTCTCTCTCCCTTCTTCTTTTTTATACTACTGTATATCCTAAGTTGCCCTCATCAGAACTATATTATGACAAGCTGAAGTGGTAGGGTCTTTTTCATGGATCAGCATGGTGCCATCCTGGCTTTAGTTCACTGCTTAATCTTTCACACCCTTGGGAAAATCTTACATGCCATACTCCAGCCACAACACATGGCAGGGCTTACCCTGCCAGCACTTGTACAGCACTACTCTGTTCTGGGGCAGTTCTGCCTTCCAAGACTGGAGCAAAGGGACAAGACGGAGTATTGCATCAGCAAAGCAGCCTAGCATGCAGTCCGGTGCTCTCCCGTTGCCTCTGCACTGCATAGTGGAATACTTCAGTCTTTCAAAGTCTCACATTCTTGCCTTAAAAAAGTGCAGCAGTTTATGAGGACACATTTCTCAGACATTTGTTGCCACACTTCCTCTCATCCTGTCTCATTTTGAATTTGAGGGGAAAAAAAGATCTTGCAATTCTTTAGCTTACTTATTCAAGCCAGATGTTTGCTGTCAAATGTATTGCAGTATGTGCTTAGCCACCCACTTCTGTCAGGTCCACAAGAAGGAGGGGGGGATGTGTGATTTGTATACAGCATCATACACCAAACTCTAATTCTGTCTGTTTAGGATGGGCAGTTTTTACTAGAAGCACATGAACCTTTGTTCATGGCACTGGGCAGGAACAAGTCTAGGAAAACCCACAGGGAACATATGAAATTGAAGAGGTCATTGACCTAAAACTGTCATCCTCTTTTTAATTCTGTCCATAAGATTATGTTATTTACATTTTACACTTGTTTCACATAACGCCTGCAGTGCCATCCACAGCAATAAAACATGGCATGCAAGGACTAACATTTTAAGAGGACATATTTAGCATTCGCTTAATTTTAGATCATGCACCTATTTTCCCTACGACTTATGTAGCTGGACTACATGTTAAAATAGGCAGCAGTTGTCCTCAGAATGGGTTCACGTTAGCTCTGAAAGGACCACTCTCAAAAATGTCAATCTGTGTCTTGCTAAATATTTAAAGCTGTTTTCCTGCCATGTTTCGTAGAATTGTCATGTAGATTAAAGAAGAGAACAGAGTAGCCCCACCAAAGACATGATGGTAAAGGGATGACTATATTATCATAACTCTAAAACTGGAAGGAAAAACTAGTATCCCAAATTATTAGAAAAATATTTTCCCCATATATTTGCATATTTATACATGTGCATATTTTCCACACATGCTCTGGAATACTGTTCCTGGGTTGAAGTACAGGAAGTATGTGTCACATATGCTATTTTTATCCCTTTCTTTCTGTAACATGGTCCCAAGACTAAGATGCCACCCTCTGTCCCTCTGTGACCAAACTGCTGTCAGAGAACACTCTCGGCAATTTGAGAAGAATTAAAGGATGCCATGCAGCCACTCATTATGCTTACATTGCACAGTTTTAATAATACATGCCTTATGCCAATAAACATCACTGGAAAGAACTGAACACAAAGGAATATTTGGGCTTTCCCAACTTCACTAATGCTTCATCAAGAAAGGATGGATTCCCCCCCCCCTTTTACAAAATAGTTTCTTTCCACTAACATTATGATTCATCTAGGCTGTAATCCAGTTAGACCAATGCAACTGAGGCTGCTGCCCACACTGCAATATTAGAGCAGCTTGACACCACTTTTACTGCCATGCCTCCGTCCTATGGAATCTTGGAATCTGTAGTTTGTCAGGATCAGGTATCAGTAATTCACTGACAGAGAAGGCTAAATATCTCACAAAACTACAAATCCCTGAATCCCACAGCATTGAGTCATGGCAGTTAAAGCCACATCAAACTTTTGCAATGCAGATGCAGCCTTAGAGGTATATAACTCAGGGCTTTTCCAGCCTTTTTATAACAGCCTGCTAACAAAGCATCAAAATAATCTCCCTTTCCAACTAAGGAATAGCAGTGCTATCCACTTTCAAACATATTCAATATTCATACAGGTTGAGTCTCCCTTATCCAGAATGTTTGGGACCTGAAGCGTTTCGGATGTCAGATTTCAGAATATTTGCATATACTGTATATAATGGGGTATCATGGAGATGGTACCCAAATCTAAACATAAAACTCATTTATGTTTCGTATACACCTTAAAGACATAATCTGAAGTAATTTTATAGACCACATTTTTAACAATTTTGTGTATGAGACAAAAGAACACATTAAACTATCAGAAAGCAAAAGTGTCAATATCTCATCTACCCAAGTGGACAATTTTGGGATATTTCAGATTTTGGAATCCTGGATAAGGGAAATTCAATCTGTATTGCCAAAAAATAAAATAAAAATAAAAAATAAAATAAAAAAATAGCACTCGGGGTAGGTGACAATCAAATTCAAATACAAACAGAAATAAAATTTAGATATAAAAACTGATGAAAAGCCCAATGGAGGTACAAAAAATGAAGCAACAGAACCCATGATTTAAAATCCAAAGGTCTATCAGAGTGAAAAGATCTTTGTCAGCAGAGAAGGCTTTTGGAAGGGAATTCCAGTGGCTGGGAGTGGCCACTAAGAAGACCCCCTCTCATGTCCCTAGGAAACATGCCTCTGATGTTGAATAATAGGAAAGGGCTTCCCCCCCCCCCCAACTATCTTAAAAGCTGGGCAGGTTTGTATAGGACAATAAAGTTTTCCAAACAGCCAATATAGAGATAAAGGGCTTTAGACAGACAGAGACATGCAATCCAATCCAGCGCATTTCCTATTGAAATGCAAGTCCAATAGAAGTTCTATGAGTCAAAGTAATTGTGCATTAGACTGCAGCCCAAGTTCCTTGAATATAAAGATAACTTTGGGTAACAGATCTTCATCATACACAGAGAGAAAGAGACACAGGCTACTTGTGTGGCAATATTTCTAACAGACTATCTGGAGTCCTTCTGAAAGACATCCTCTTCCACAATACTGTGAAGCCACAAGTCAAACTCTGCAGCTGAAGTGAATAAAAGTCATCTAAAAATATGTGAAAACTCCAGTGGGAAGAATGCAATGCCAATAAAATGAAGAGGTGCATGCAGCCCTACTTGGCAAGTCATTTTATTATGCAGTGTGAAGATGATGAATATAAAGCACCACAGACTATACAGTCTGCCCTCAAAATTCACAAGGTTTAGCATCATAGGATCCCTGTGAAAGTGGGGAAGCTATGAGTATTGTAAGCCTCCCTCCCCCAAACATGCTTTCTATAGATTCCTCTCTCACTGACAGCCCCAGCCCATACCTCCCTTTTCCACCTTGAAACCACAACACTTCAGCCATATTTGCAAAGCCCCTCTACCTCCCCAGACACTGAAAGTGATTTTAACAGCAGTGGCAGAATCAGCAACCATGGTTCCTACCTTTCCGCCATCTGGGTGGCATGGGGTAGGCAGAGGGAGTGAAGGCATGGAGCTCAGTGTTGCGGTGCTAAAGAGGGAAAGGGAGTGATGGGCTGGTGCTGTTGGCAGATCAGGAGGCAGAGAGGAGGAAGGGAAGGAAGAGGTGGGGGCAAGGAGATGGAGCTAGTTAAACAGCAGCTACAAAATCATGAATAATTAATAGCAAGTACATTTCTATACCGCTTACCGATGTACTAAGCAGTTTACAAAGTGTAAGTTAATTGTCCCAAACAAGCTGGGTACTCATTTTACCAACCTATGGAAGGATGGCTGGCTGTCGACTGAGTTGACTCAGAGCCCCTGGCTGGTATTGAACTCACAACCTTGTGAATCTGGTTTGTGAGTGAGTAGCTGCAGTACAGGCATTTAACCACAGCATTACCAGGGCTGTGAGAGAGAAATCAGTGAAAGAGAAAGAGAGACCAGTGAATGTGGTCACTTCTAACATTGGTATGTGCTTCATTATACCTGTTTGTGTGTAAGAAACAAGCCAGTGTGCCTGGTGATTTTTTAAATAGTCTGCCTGCAAGAAACACTTCCTACTTTGACTTATGGTCTAAAGATGTCTTCAGCATCTACCACAGAGCTCTGGCCATCTGTAGAGAACTCTGGGAGATATTGCAAGGAACTCCCTCCTCAACATCACACCAATTTTCTGCTTATTTTAAGACTTCATAATAAAATAAAATAATCCTCATCATATAGTTTAGCAATAAAGAGGTATATCCCATGTAATTATCCATAGGGAAAAGACTCTTTCTGACATTATAGAAAAGTTTCCAAGGTATTTCTGTCTATACATAGCTGGCATCTGCCCTGTTTGCAAAATGTGGCTTTTAGAAACCTGTTTATCCTAGAAGACAGACATTAGTTTTTAGCAATGAAGAGCATTGTAAAGGAAAACATTTAGTACAGTACAGTGGTCCCCCGGGTTACGAAGGTAATCCGTTCCGGATTACCTTTCGTAACCCGAAAGCTTTCGTTTCCCGGGGGACCGCTATTCTAAACGGACCGCGCGGCCATTTAAAGGGGCCGCGCGGCTTTTTTTTCTTCGTATCCCAGGGGATCTTTCGGATCCCAGGGGATACAATGCCGGTCCGCCGCCTTTCGGATCCCGGGGTTTTCATAACCCAGGGGATTCATAAGGCGGGGGACCACTGTACAGTATCTGCTTCCAGAGACATTATCTAGTGTACCTTATGAATATTGTAGTTTTCTATGGAAAGTTATGTCATAAAGCATTTGTGAGCCACACAGGGACCAAGAGGCTCTTCTTTTTCTTTTCTTTTCTTTCCTTTCCTTTCTTCTTTTCTTTTCTTTTCTTTTTGGAGACTTTATGCAACTATGTGAAAAGTTAAGCCATGCAAGACTTTGAAAAGAACAGGTCATTTCCTTTTGATAAGTTATGGTGCCCTAGCTGTGTTTACAGGTTGAGCATAAGCAGATCAAGCTGAAACACCTGGTGGCTTCAGAATCAGGGGGAAGAAATTGAGCAAGAAGGTAGTGGTCAAGAAACTGACAGCTCCACGGCAAGCATGGGGTTTCCCTAACATAGTGAGATGTTAGAAATCAGGAGGACTGAGAAAATGCACTATGTAGACACGTTATTTCTCAGCTATCAACCAGTTACATCAAATACCTTCTAGTATCCAGATTTACATCCCTCATTATATCACAGGATTTTAGAACAAGATTTTTTTTTCCACTGTGAGGGGTTGGAGGCAACCGAGAAAGGGTCAGTAGATATGATGGCTGCCCACAGAGGTCTGAGAGAGGACAAAAATGGCTCTCAGATCCAAAGAGGTTGCCCATCCCTGTCTTAGGGCCAGGATATACATAAAATCATGACCCGAGAGATGGGAGAGCAATAGGGGGCGTTCGCTTCTTGCCCCTCCCCATGGTTCTTACCTGGCTTTCTGTATTATTACTTTTATCTGTGGTCTGATCTGTAGACAACTAGGTCAAATTATCAGTAAGTTGGGAGTTATTATGCCCGTGAGAGGTTTTCAGAACAACAGTAAGCTACCACTCCATTTCAAAGGTGTTGGGCAGAACAGGGAGGGAGATAAAATATAAGGCCAAACAGTTGTCAACAAACAGTTTGATTTCCACATATAGAAAGTATCACACACACACACACAGAGTTTTTGAACTGAGGGGAAAACTTCTGTGTTGGAAATAAGAACAGAGTTGCACACATATGTTCATGGTTTCAGATGAAGGTGATGATAAAATATGATGGATAATTTATTAGAACTTTGCAGAGTGAAACTGAAACAGCTTAGGCTGATGTCCTGGGTATGAAATTGAACTACTACTACTCTGATCTCACCACACATATGAATAATTTGAAAGACTGTATATTCCATCAAAGCTGAAACTTTTGACTTTTTGGATAAATATATCATTTACTTTTCAGTGAATGTTTCAATAAAAGCAGCAGCAGCATGTGAAATAATATGTTCTAGGCCCAAATCTTGTAAAAAAGGTCAAAAAACAAATTCCCTTCACTGTTCTGTGCTATATGTGGCTTAGGCCCAGACTATCTGAAAGACCGTTATCTGCCTATATGAACATGCCTGAGTCTTTCAATCCATGGGGAGGGCTTCTTTCCATCCTACCACCATCATGGGCTTGGTCTGTAAGAACATGGGAGAGAGCTTTCTCAGTGACTGCTCCCACCCTCTGGAATTCTTTTTCATGGGAGGATAGGCTGGCCCCCTACCTGTCCTCCTTTCACCCAAAAGCAAAGGCCTTTCTAATTAAAGTTTTTAATGTGCAATTGCTTTCAGGGAGGCACCTTACAGACTAACAACTGAATTTAGCCTTTAGGCATGGATATTACTAATTTATATAAGATAGTAGGGTGACTATGTAGAGAGATTTTGGGAATACATCCTTTGTTAACTAAAACAAAAAACAAAAACCAAGTGGTAAGAAGCAACTCTGGCAAGAACAGCATAGTCATAGCAGTGATCACCAATCATAAGACAGAGTTTGACCCATGGTCACTAATTTTAATGTAGACGATGATTTTTTTTTTTAATATTATATTGAAGCATTCAAAACTCCTTGCCAAAAAGAACCATAGCTTATTTAAAAGTAGGCTGCTGTTTCAAAAGATAGAGTAAGGAGCTTCATTCAAAAGCTTCATTTCTGTAAATATTTGGAGAATGGTAAGTACTGGGAAATACTGAATCATAATCATAATATTTTGTAATGGAGTTATTGCTTAGATCTCTGAAACTGAAGGGGCAAAGCAGACAAATCACATACTGAATTAGAAATGTAGAGTGCAGAAATGAATGCAACATAAGAACATTTTCTTTAAAAAAACTGTAGTTCCAAGGATTCAGCCTAGAACTTTGTGCAAATTATATAATGATGGAACTCATGGAGAATACTATTTATAAAGGTAATATTAATTAAGCATAGATTTTACCATGGCTACCTGAATGGTGGATTATGGCCTGTATGTAAAGGCTTTTTGTAGGATGGGTTGGGGACTTGACAAGCTTATTTCATTTTAAACCCCCCCCCCCAAGTTTTTTCTTATAATATCTTGTGATCCTATGTCAGTCTTGACATTTGAAACTCATACCCACCAAGAGACAAAGAGCAAGGGTGAGATTCCCTCCTTTTATTTCTGGATAGCAAAGATTGAGAAGAAGCAAGTCTTAAAAACTCACTCATTATTCAATAATTTACTGTATGTACTCATCTATAAGTCAAAAAAATTTATGCCCCAAAATTGACCCCAAAATCCCAGGTAGACTTATTTATGGTCAGTATGGTAATGTGATAGCAGCTTTTTCAGATTTCCCCATGCAGTCAGCAGAGATTATTTATTTTATTTATTTCTCTTTTGCAAAGCCAAAAAGAGTCCCGGGTGATTGATTGCTTTTAAACAAAGAGTCCCTCTCCCACTCACTGTCTGAGGAGTGAAAGACTAAATGAAAGCTGAAACAATGAAGCAAGAAGGCTCAATTAGAGTCTCTTTTGTTGCACACATACACATATATACACTGAAGAAGCCTCCAAGTTCTACCCTCAACTTATCCATGGGTCATGGCAAAATCCAAAATTTGGGCCCCAAAACCTACCCTCAACTTATACATGAGGTCAACTTATAGTCAAGTATATACAGTACATGTTTATCCAGTGGAAATTCCGATCTAAAGTATTAGGTACTTCAAAAACTCAGAGCAAGGCACAATATGTACCAAGGGCTTCTTTTTGTTTTTTGAATGAGGTCTCAGGGGGCTTTGGAATATTTGTGTTTACTTACAAATACTCAGATTCAGCTTATGTGGATGGCATGAAGCACCCCAACGGTTATGATCCTGTCTCTGATTTCAAGGAAAATGGGCAACATCCTAAAACTTTTTCCAAAGCCAACTGAGCTCTCTGTTTGTGCCTCTTTTCTCTCTGGCTCCAGACTCCCCAAAACTCATAGTTTCACATTTTCCCTCAACTGTGAGGGGAGAGGAAAGACTCCTGTCAGGCCATTATTAGTGATCAGTCTATTTCTTCAATTAAGGGTATAACTTTTATAATACCTTTGATTCATTCTAACACAGGAATACCTTTGATTCATTCGAACACAGGAGATATCATACCCCATATTTCCAAAGCAATGTTGGACTCTTAAGAAACTCCTTTTACAATGACAGAATTAAAAGAGTTGTTATGGAAACTAGAAGTTTATTTAGTCCAACCTGTCTCATAACACCAGGTGTATACTGTATAGTCTAATGCGAGTCTGTCTGCTATTCTGGATGGTATATAAATACTGATTACAGTAGATGATGGGCTGCACATACAATTTGTATTTAGACAATTCTGAGACAAGACATAGAACTGTATTTTATAAACAGTCATCTATGTAATATCTCTCAAATAAAATAAAGCACTCGGGTCCAACTAGCACAGATGCATCTACCATGTGTACACCAGTTTGTGCCATAATAAACACCATAATGGGCAATGAGAGACATATGCTCGTAAAGATGTAGTGGATACATGAGAGGGAACTGGGACAAAAAAACTCGGTAGACTCACACATGTAAATCTTCCTTCAAGACATTCACTATGTCAGCAACTGGTTTTTATTCAACAAGCACACTGACAGCATAAGGTGTGAAACTGCAACAAGATATTTTGAAATGCACCTGCATTATAGGACTATGGCTGCAATTTTACAACGCTGTTCACAAAGCAACAAAGAGAAGGTTGCATATTTCTTTCTAGTTCTGGTCTATGACTTATAACCCAGCTGGAGGTCTGTACAAACTAAACTGAACTCCAGTTAAGCAATGGGATGTCTTGCAAGGCAGCCTTAAAGAAACCTCTTTTCTTAACTACCTTTTGACTGAAGAACGTCTGCTCTGAAATGCCAAAAGCATTTCTAATTAAAAACATCAAGTGAAACTGGTATCCAAGTACTAAAGAAGGACAACTGGTCAAGCAACATTCAACAGACCTGCAGTTAAAACTGCATTTCAGAACTAGGAAAGGGAATGCAATGATTCCCACAATAATGATTATAGCCACACATCACAATAATCACAATGTTTGTTGAGTTCACATTCTTTAGCCTATAGAGCCCCCAATCTAGAATGCACATTAATGTGATACTTACAAAAACTAGCCATAATTCAATAGAAAAGGTGTGAAAATTAAATGAATCAGTTTTGGAAGCCACTGATCTCTTTATAAATTATATATAATAGGAATATTTAAATTTTTGCAGTGCAATAGTTTCCATACCCCCTGCAAAAATGGCATAGAGTACCAGATGGGTAAAAGAAGGGTCATCATACATATAGCATGTGCCAGATAATATAATGACTATGCTACATATACAGAAATCCCACATAGCTCAACTTTCCTTTCTGCAGTGTGGATACAGTCTTCATGTCCCCCCCCCCCTGAACATTTTCTAACATCCTGGAACTGAAACTGCAGCAGGATTCCATAGAATGCATCAACAGGACTGCCTTCCAAAACTGTTCACTATCTCCAGCTCTGTATTATCCCAGAATAATGCAGTCCATCAATGTTATTCCAATGTTCCTATGGAAACGGGAAAGTGCTTTTTTGTAGTATCACCACCTAATACATGAAATTAAGAACTTTTTAAAAAGGAGTGTTACTTAAAAGGCAGTGATGACCTATAACCTTTTTGCTACAGGCTAAACAGGTAGAACTGGTGGCAACTACCAGACTACCATGGTAGACTGTTTCAAAAAGTGAAAGCTTTAGCTGACTTACTACTTAAAACACTTTTGCAGGGTGGAGTAGGTTTTATTGCACTGACACATACATAAGGCTGGTTTATATTTGTACAGTAGATGTTGTAATGGATTATCTATCTTCTCATCACCAAGATCTCAATCTCTGCTTCAAGAGAAGACAAACAATGAGCTGGGACTCTTGGTGAAAGTTAAGGCCACAAAGTTTCTGTCTAACAGCAACTCTACACTATATTCTCACCTTTATGGGTGGGGATGTGATTAACTAAAATGGAAACATCCATTGTTATTACTCATGATGTATTAATAGACATATTGTTATGGGCTCCACAGCCTTCTAATCTTGTAACCAATGGAAAATGTAAATTATAAATAATGACGGCAGGTGAGATGCTTTGGACTAAAACAAATCTAAGGGCAGAATTAATTTTTCAGCACAGAATGGCCCCAATCCAGAGAAAATTAGTCATGCTTAAATTCCATAGGCATATATTATATGAGAAAAAAGCAGAGCACAAAAACCAAGGAATAAGATAGTTGACTCACAAAACTGCAGTCCTGATAATATATCTTTGGAAGTAAATACCATCCAAGGAGCAGCATAACGTAGAGATTTGAATGCTAGACTAGGACACTGGGAGTCCCGACTGGGCCATGGGAAACCACTGGGTGACCTTGGGCAAATCACACTGTCTCAGCCTCAGAGGAAGGCAAAGACAAACTTCCGTTGAAGAAATCTTGCCAAGAAAATCCTATGACAGGTTCAGCAACAAGAAAAACAATTATAATTCATGGGCTTAGCACTGAACCAGGTTAACTGAAAGAAAACTGCAAATCCAGTACATGGACACAACTAACTTATTTTTGGAATGGACCCAATGTTTTGAAAGCTGGCCTTTAAAGGCCTAAATCCAACTGCTACTCCCAATTAGAACTGGTCCACAGAATTAATGAAATTCATTTGAGAGTTTACCTACTTGTAATCAAATCAAATAACTGAATAGTCTACTAGAGATCAGTGATTTAGGCATTCCTTCCTTCACCAGCACAAACTAGGTCTGGCACTTTGATAACTCCTTGAAAGTTTAGATTAAAATATGGAGCGGATTCATCACCCTACTGCCATGGAAGCCATCAAGTGCTGGAACATCCATAACAACAAGCAGAGAGAGAATTACTGTGATGATAAACACATGGCTACAAAGAAAAACAAAGGCAAGAACAACAACTTGTTATTTAGTAGCTCCTTAAGGCTGCTGGCTTTCCAGGCTAAACAGCATCATTCTGGGCTGCACTCATAAAAATACTAATAAATCATCATTTCACACACGGAGTCCCTAAAATGCTCCACACTTCAAAGAATAAATCTAAACTAATGCAACATGAGATTACGCAAGGGAGCCAAAAGACTGCCTTTTCTTTTCCTCCCTCCCAGCATTCTACCCAGTATCCTTTGAGAGGGCAATCTGGTTGCAGGCATGGAACACCTAATGAAATGGGGGGAACCCCTCAAGAGACAGGTGCAGGGATCAAGATGACTCACAAGGAGTTCAAATGTCATTGGAAATCTCCAATAAACTGTATAAAATAATGCAAGCATTAAATTGGTGACTCTCTGCCTGTCTTCTACTACCATCAAAAGTCAGCCAAGAGCTCATCCTTGCAGTTTTGATGGGTTTGATGGCACTCTCAGGTTTAATCACTACCCCAGTCTCCTAAAAAAGGGAGCCAACAAGGATGTAAGGAAGAAGCAGTTAAAAAGGAGATATTTAACCATTTTTCTAAAGACAGCCCAATCAATGGCCCCACATGTCTCATTCCATGATCTCCAAAGGAACGGAGATGCTTAGAAGTCCACTAATTCCTAATGAAAACAAGAAAGCACTGCCCCCCCCCAAAAAAAGAAAGAAAGAAAGAAAGAAAGAAAGAAAGAAAGAAAGACTCTGTGCCAAATGGCCATACAAAAATCTTATTTTGTTTCTCCTGAAAGTACAACTATCTCAAATTTCACAAGTCAAATATTGCTTTATTGTGTTAAGAAAACATGATGAATTGTCCCATTTTACTTGAGTGTCAATTTTATTATTTATGAAATTTAGCATTTGCACTGTCCCCTCCTGCCTCTCTGCCTCTCTCTCATTCACACTCACATACCAGTGATGTTATTTGTCACACTCACAGGCTGTGCAGACCACCCCTAAGGGGTGGCCTGCAGCCGCCTCCATCTTCACCAGATCGGGGCCGCAACAACTGCACACCGCATCCCTGATCTGGCCTTTCCAGGTTACAAAAAGGAGCAGTAAAGCAGCTCCTTTTTACACTCAGGAAAGAGTACTATAGCCACTGGTGCACGACTTTAAGGTGTTCCTTTGGCGCTGCATCATGTGGACACAGCACCAGAGGAGTGCCATGATGTCACATGCCGTGTTGACCAGCGCATGGCATCATGCCACCATGAGGGTGGAATTGGGGCATGCATTGTATGGACGCCATGCTCTGACTCCACCCCCAGGCTGGCCTTAATGGTCGGTCTGCACAGCCCCTCAGGTTACATATGCAATTTGCTGTGTGGCTGCTTCATATAATCAGAGCACTGGATATACCAGCTCCATGTGGTGAGCCATACAACTAGAGCCTGCACCAAGGGGATTGTGGATGTTCTAAATGAGGGATCACAAACTTTCTGAAACAGAAGCTATGTTGATGGGGATGAAATCACAGCTCTGTTTAAAAGGTTTAGCCCAATCAGACTTTTGTTGTATTTTTTAACTTAACCTTCAGAAGAGTCAACAAAATTCAAAGGCAAGCAAATGGGAAGATCACTGAGAGTATATAATAATCATATTGTATTAATGCATCAAATCATATTTCCATGTTTTCAGTCATGCTCTTCATGGACTTTAAAAAAATATCCGCATGACTGTCCAGATCAGCATTTAAGGCTGTGGTGGACTTGGAACAGAACTGTTATTCACAGAAGAGACAAAGGAGATGACATATTATATAGAAATATTATTATGTTCCTTGATCATTTTGATTTGTGAGGTGTTTTTTCTAGCAAGTCCACATCCCACACATTTAAATGTGCAGCTTCCCTCAAAAGAATTAAAGGTCCATTACATTTCAATATGCAGCTAATATGCAGCACATTATATGTGTAAATCTGCTATAAAGGGTCCATCACGTTAAACCCAGAACCTTCTAAGATGCTGTCCTGACGCAAAGCGCCCCAAGGGTGAGATTTCAGTAACAAGTCCTGAATATATATTTCAGTATCATAATGAATGGGGTGGGGACTCGTGAACCTGATCCAGAGCCTCCTATCTCTTCCCATAACTCTTTGTGCCCAAATCACCCCACCCTAATTATGCCATCCAGATTTCAGTGATATATATAATTAACTGACAATGTGTAATAATACACTTTCCATCTATCAGTCATGCCAGCCCTCCCTCACCTGCCCAACCCTATTTAGGAATATCACCAGTTCCCATATCATTATAATTGGTTCTAAAACATGCCCAAACCTACCACCCCATCCTACTCATCACTTTCACTAAGACAAATTTTTAACATTTCTGGGGTTGCCAGTTTTTTTAAAACTTAGCCATCCTTCTGTGGCTTTCATTGTATCACCTCCCTGAGAAATGAAGCAGGCAAAATAGCCTCATTGGTTCCCAGGCATGCCAGTAAAAATTCTGCATGCTAAATTTCTGCAAGATCACTAGTGGTGTAGTGGTTTAAGCATTGGACTATGGTTCTAGAGACCAGGGTTTGAATCCCCATTCAGCCATGGAAACCCATTGGGTGAACTTAGGGAAGTTGTACTCTCTCAGCCTCAGAGGAAGGCAAAGAAAGACCCCTTTTCAACAAATCTTACCCAGAAACCCCATTACAGGTTTGTCTTAGGTCATAAATGATTTGAAAGCACACAACAGCAGCAACAAAGTTTTGCATCATTTGGCTACCGTTAAATACACAGAGTTGGTATTACCAAAAATGCTGGCAACACTAACCGTGTTCTACCTAAACCTTTTTAATTCCACTTGTTCCTCTGTGGGCTCCTGACAACCGAAGTTGCCCTGAGGAAAGGAAAATAAACACCAGTTACAGCAGCAGTGTTTGTGGGCAGGTGAGTCAGTTTTGTAGACACTGCAGTAGGGGAACTGATGCTGTCAAACTCTCTTTGTGTGTGGTGATGTGGAATATGTTAGTCCAGGGAGGGTGAAGAAACATACTGAAGCAGCATATTTTTCAAGATTTTGATGACAGTTCCACACTTCAAATATGCTAGTTCTACTGTTTCCAGCAGGCAAAGCTGCTGTGCTGGGACCTCCCAGCTCTTTCAGCTCCTAACTGCTCACATTATGTGGTGATGTTACCCTAAATCACTGCTTGCACAATTCCAAAAACAGAAGAAATGCCACATTTTTGTTGTTTTCTATTGTCTTACAGTGGACATCCCCCACCTGCCATCTCGGTCTGTCTTGACATATGTCAGCCATAAAGTGTCCAGTAGATGAACTGATAAAGTGCACTGTTCCAATCCATCTCAAAGGCTTCTGCCTGAAGACATACCTTGTACAGTTCAAAAGCCTAGAAATCTTGAGTTGATTCTTAATTGATTCAATTCATTATTTTTTAAATACATTAGCCTTTCTTTTTAGCATATGTAATGTCTGTCACACTAAGAGACTGGCATGTTCCAACCTCAGCTGATTTCACAACGGCAATCTTCAGTATTTCTATTAAGTGGAGAAAACATTTTTGCGAATATTAGAATGCTGCCTTACACAGCTCTTGTTATGCAGTAATCCCATGAGGCCAACGTCTTTAAGGTAAGAAACTTTACCCCGCCTCTAGATAATTTACTAATGATACACAGCCCCACTCCCATTTATTAGATTTATGGCAGCAATTATATTTATACAGCATCTGCCAGGCTATTTGCCTTCCCAGTTTTGATTATCTGCCTGCTACTTTGTGGTTAGCTTTAACTATGCAGATGCAAGACGTGTGAAAGCCATTCAGCTTAGATTTATTCTTAAGAAGTACCGTCTGTCTAAAACAGAGCTATAAAATGTAGGCTCCCTGTCTGGACTGTAATACAGCTTCATGGCTGGATACTATTAATTGCAACCTGGCTAACAGGTGCTTGCCAATTTCTTTATACTCTCAACATGAGAAAGGATTGAATTTCCCTCTGTCTGAAAAGGTAACATTTGCTTTCAAGTGCAAGTTATGGAAAGCATACAAGGGAAGCTTGTCATGTCAGGATAAATTGGATGATTGCATATCAGTAAGTCTGTTTTTATAGAAACAACAGCACCTGTGTATAATCTGACCTCTTATTGTGGCATATAAAATAGTTCCTAGCTGCACAGCACTCAACATTTCCTTCTTATTTTTTAAAGTTACTTGTAATTTGGATCTAAAAACCAGGGTGCACAGTTAAGCAAAGCAAAATGAGCACAGTGAGCTATTTGAAACTCACAGGATGGCTCATGGAAGTCTCTTTCAGGCATCAAGCCAGAATGGTATATGGTTAGTGCACTGGACAATGCATGGGAATACTCCAGTTCAAGTCCTCATTCAACCACAAACCTTATGGCCTTTTTTAAAAGTAGATTAGCCAAAGAGAGATTGGTTCATATTCTCTCTCAGGATCATTTATATCAAACAGTTGTTATAAAAATACAAAGGAGAAGATGACTCTATACAAGTAAATAAATAAATGAATAAACATTGTTTCTCTGAAGGGCTGAACAAACTTCAGAATGGGATGGATTATATAACATACTCTATCTTAAACAGTAGTTGTGTAAATATCCAGGCAATCAACTTCATCTCCTCCCCCCGGCAGAAAAACAACACCTCAGATTTAAAAACACATTTCATTTACAGAGAACTATCATATGATTTGTGTGGTAAAAGAATGATGTTATCTTAAGAGTATATCCAGACTGATTAAAACGTCTAGTTTTGTTTGTATTCCTTCCAATTTTATACAGGATTAAAATAAACAGACTTGGGGTGTTATAAAAAGTCTCCAGTTCAGGAGCTGACAGAAAATATTCTGGTATTAACAAAACATGTATGGATTTCCAAAATAAAACTGGAAACATCAGAAATAAAATCTGGGACTTTCTGGTCCTTTTAATCATTCTGAATGCTTTCTTAGAGGAACTCAGTTAAACACAACCTCCCCCGCCAACAAACTGAGGATTAAGTAATACGCCTAACAAATTTTTGCAGTGATTCTCCCCCAGTGGTGAAAGTCATAGTATATGATTTCCCTCACTTATATACTGTTTGTTTGGTGATTTGTTACTGGAACACAAATTTGGGCTTAATTTAACAAGTCAGGAAATTCTGCTGAGGGAGGGAAAACAAAAGTTATTCGTGGTAAATATATATTCCCCATAATGTCACAGTCTGATCACTGCCAATAAGCATAACAGTCACGATCCTCATCTGCTGTGTTTCCACCAGTTGTGAGAGGCACTCCTACTTGGATAAAGAGGTACACAGGTAAAATTCTTTCATCTGAGAAAGAATTCTGTTTCTATTCCTTCATAATGGTACCAAATGTACATTTAGTGAGGGCATGACAGAAGCAGGTGGCAGCGGATGCACAAGCTTCAACAGTTCAATAGCCACATGATTTTCCAATGAATGGGGGAGCAGGCTTTGAATCTCTGTTTCAACCACTACCACAGACCCCGTCATCACAGCCCTTCAAAGCGACTCACCTATTTGTCATGCCTATCATTTGAATCAGGATTCTTAATAGAGCCGTTGGCTTTAAGGTAATGGTTGGTTATAACTGGTGATGTTGATCTTATCTTCTTTTTTATTATCTGTTTTCTTGTGTTCCATGGCTTTAAGTTGTATGCTGCTTGTGAGGGGCGGTTATGCTAAAGTCAGCAAAGAACTCTTTTAAATGAGTGAAGAAATAATTGAATCTCTCTTATTAAACACATGGTAAGAGAAAGCCATTTTGCACCCATACATTTTATTCCCCTCCACTGAATATTAATAGGCTTTTAACTCACAAATTTGAGTGAAACCCTGGCCTTGTAAAAATCGATGGCTAAAAATCCACAAATCTGTGCCAGATTTCTATTTCCTTCCTAAGGAACAGACATTAAAACATCTTCTTCATAGAGTTAGGCTGTATAACCATTGTTTGTCCCAGTTCCCACTTTAGTATTTTCTTTTAACTCAAGAATGTACATCCACAATTTTTTATTAAAATGTTTTACAACCTTATGGACTGTTATTTTACACCATATATTCTTTTATCAGAATGGGTAAACAATATTTTCAATATTCTCCCTACAGATAGATTACTGTCTGTTCTAAAACATGTCACTGCAAAGATACTGTCAATAGGCAGAAAAGGCATGTCTCAAATAAAATTATATTCTGTCTGTGTTGTTGAGCATCTTATTATGATCTTGTCCATTCATTTTATTTAATCTTGTATCCTTTTTTCTTTATACTGCTGGTCATAGACCATAATAAAGATTTATTAACTGATTACTGTGTCTATGATCACATAACATAGTTGTATTACATGCACACACGGGACCCATCATGATTGAAAGTTAATTCCTCAAAATATCTCTGCACAGCAGCTTCACCTTGGCAGATTATTGCTAATTAATCCCCACTTAAACAAACAAACAAACAAACAAAATCCTTCCCCAACTCAGTGCCCACTAGCTATGTTATACTACAGTTCCCATCATGCTGGATTGGGAATCATTGTAATCCAACTCATCTGGAAGCCAGCAAGCTAGGGAAACTATGTTAGGCTGTAGAGAGAAAGGACATGATCTCCCATATGTTGGACAGGGCCCTGGGTTCAGATGAGAGGCTTGCAGGATAGTTGCCCAACCTTTCTCTCAAACTACTTTGAAACTACCTTCTCACTAATAATAGTTATCTAATTACTACAGTTTGGTAAAGCTGCTTTGTGGAAACGCTGCTGCCATACTGCAGAATTATTGCAATTTGACAATGCTTTAACTGTCAGGCTCAACACTATGGAATTCTTGGATTTTTCATTTGTTGTGGCACCAGAAAAAGAAGGGTATCTCACAAAACTACAAATCCCAAAATTCCATACATTTAGCCATTACAGTTAAGGCAAGGCCAAGCTGCATTAATTCTGCAGTATAGATACAACCAGGAGTTCCTAAAATTACTACAAGAGTAACTTTTTTTCAAGTATTTGTAATTAGCAGATTGCTGAACTTCAACCAAATACAAGCATTCAAACAACCCCACAATGGGCATGCTAGCTTACATGAGCCATGTGATAATTAGCTTACCTATTCATTTAATCTTGCATGGATTTTTAGAACAGGGCACCCTGCCCATTCCTTATCTGTGGTAACAACAGAATGAGAATGATATAAGGTGTGGATATGTTAAAAAGGTTTTGTGATTCTGTGGAGCAATTTAGATCTTTAACTTGTATAACAATGGGAGCAATGGATCTGGGCCATGAAAATGCACGGCTATCCACAACTTGCAAGTGTATGCACAATGCACATGCTATTCACAGTCTTTCCTACACCTGATATCCTTCCTGTAATAAGTGTGTGCATGCACTTTTATGGCATAGAGCTGCTCTCCACCATGCAAAGGGCATTACAGCTACACCAGAAGTCTGAATAAGCCCTTTGATTCCAGAATGAATATATTTTTGAGCAGCAGTCTCTTGCACCCCCCGTTGTGTGTGTGTGGGGGTGGAGCTTTGGGGCAGAGCCAGAAGTGCCTACTTCCAACTCTCTGCCCCAACGTGGCTTCACTTCAGAGTAAAGTTGTGCGGGGCAGGGACAAGAGGTGCCGGGCCCTCTCCCCACCTTCCGTGCACTGTGGCATGTGGCAGGGAGATGGGGGTCGCTCACTGTGTGTCACCCCCCCTTCTGTAGTATCACCACCTTCAGTGGTGTCACCTGGTACTGTCTGAACCCCCCACCCCCACCCCACTAGTGATGCTACTGCTCTTGATCATTAGCAGGAGTGTGTCCACAGAAGGGCAACAAGAATGGTGAAAGGTCTGGATACCATGCCCTATGAGGAGCAGTTTAGGGAATTGGGTACGTCTTACCTGAGGAAGAGAAAGTTAAGAGGTGACATGATAGCCACTTCTTTAAATATTTTAAGAAACGTCATATTGAAGATCGAGGAAGCTTGTTTTCTGCTGCTTTAGAAGCTGGGATACAGAGCAATGGATTCAAACTACAGGAAAAGAGATTCCACCTCAACATTAGGAAAAACTTCCTGAGAGTAAGAGCTGTTTGACAATGGAACACATTCCCTCAGAGTGTGGTAGACTCTCCTTCTTTGGAGGTTTTTAAACAGAGGCTGAATAGCCATCTGTCAGGGGTTCTTTGATTATGAGTTCCTGCATGGCAGGGAGTTGAATTGAATGGCTCTTGTGGTCTCTTTCAGCTCTATGATTCTACAATCTCAAAGGCCTGGCTTCTTTTCCCTTTGTAATCCCTACATTTTCTTCTGAACTTCTCACCTGAAGCCATATAGATAAAGTGTTGAGAAACATTAAGGAAGAAAGTGGGTAAAAGTGAGAGGCAAAACCAAAGCACTTCTCTCCACTCACTGCTGAAAGGAAGGGCTGTTGGCTCTCACTCTTGATTACCCCTTCCTTCCTCTTCTGCTTCCTGCTCAGAGAGCTTTAGTATGCTTGTGCTAACATACCCCCATAGCAGATGAGCAAGAAAATATTTGGCATATTCACATCATCCAAGAAACAAAATTAGTCATCTAGGGCCACACAGGATGTTAGTGGGAAGATGCCATTTGAAACCCAGAATAGAAGGCTTTCTCTGTTCCTTGGTAACACCTTGACAGGAAGAGTCGAGTATATGTCTGAAAAGAATTATGTTTACTAATATAGTTTTGTGGGACAGAGTATGCAAAACTTTGCCAAGAATTACCTCACCTTGGCCAATTAACCAGCACCTTTGATTAGCCAGTGTTCTCAGAACATTTTTAGCTCTTTCTAGGTGTGTCAGCTCATCTCACTCTCCAAGCATTTAGAAATCTTTGCGATAACCTGGGGCTGCCATAGTAGCCAAACACTCAAACAAGTAAAGAAAAATATGTAGGAGTGAGAAGTTACCATGAAGCATGCAGGTAAGTTTATGCATTTTCACTCTTGAGGCTGCAAAGAGAGGCAATGAGTGTATGAGACTGAAGTTCCACACTATAAACATGTGATATCCATCTCATCACTAGCCAGTTAGCTGAGCTGTATAGTGTTGGGGGAGATAGAGAGAGACAGCTTAATTAGAAATTAAGGGCGGGCCGGTGCTCAGTTAAAGTAGATTTCACATTTATCTGATGCAGTCTCAAAACTGTACTGATCTGGACACCCCTGCACTATTAGGTACAAAGACAACATAGGAGTATGAGCCTAGCTTACTGCTACTGAGCTGAAAATTGCAGTGGATGCAAATAGAGAGGGAAAGGAAAATGATATTCAGCGCAATATACATTGAGCCAGCAACAGAAGCTAAATGTGGCAGGACATAAACACCACTGCATCACACATAGGCTAATACAGGACAGGGCTCCCTGTACATTTAATAGTTCACTGTAAGAAAGAGCATTAGAAAACTGATTCAATATGCCCTGATTCAATAAAATTCCAGTTATGGTTTTTCTACATGAATTCTTAAAATGAATGCAGAGAAAGGGTCACAGATGCACAGACCTTGCCTGGTGTCCATGACTCACACCAGGATCCCACCAGGGTCTCAGCAAACTGGTGCTTTTCATGAAGACATGTTGCCCTGTGGCCCACACTGGGGGTCTTTCAGAGAGTGAAGTGTGGGATTTGTCCTTTTGTGGTTCGTTCTAAGTCTGTGCTTAGGCTTCTACCATGGGGCCACTGATCCTGCTCCTTGTGATTCTTTGCCAGTCTATAAACTCCAACTCCCACTGACAGCAGTCAAAACTGAAGAGTTACCACCCCCCACCCTGCCACCACCAGCTTGCCTAGAGCTTGGAAGATTTATGGGCTATGATTGTGGTAGTCCCCAAAAAGAGTAAATCCCAAATTCTGGAATGTCTCATAACTCCTACTGATTGGTGTCCTTTCTGAATTACCTTCATAACTGTAAACATACAGCTGGAGTGACTGGACCATGGAAGCAAGATAGACCATGCAGCCGTCAGTTAATTGTGACTAGTATGGCTACACTCACATCTCTGGGATGTGTGACTACTCAGATGTAGCACGGACTGCTGACTAGAAAAAGGCTGCTAGGAGTAAGACCAAGTTATATGGGGAACCTCCCCCTTCAAAAACTTATTTTATTTCCCATAGGTAAGGAGAAGTGGAGAACAAAAGCAAAACATGACCCAGCAACTCCACTTTATCACAAAGAGTGAAACATAGATTGAGGTTATTACTCCCATTAATCTGAGGCTTGCATTCCTCTTTTTTTCTCCTCCATTTAAAAATATTTTACTGCTTTCCTTTTCCTTTCTAAAGCACCATCTATGTACAGACATACAGCATGTTTCATTTTATTTGTACACTTGGTAGCAAGAGATTGCAGTGGAGTGCCTGGACACATTTAGCCCAATTAAATGTTGGCACTGCATGCTCTTTTTTCCAATCACAGGGGTAGAAATTTCAAATGTCAAGCTGACCACTGTGAATTGATGCCACTCATCTACATTTCCCTTCATGAGGCAGATGAGCAGAGTACATGCTAATGGAAATATTGTCACTACAAGAATTATCCTGAAACACTGTAAGTGTGTTTGTGTGTGGTCGTGTGAGTGTGTTTTTAAAAAAAAAAAAATGGGAGGAATAAGACAGTACTGTAATAGTTACAGTGAGCTGTGCTACAGAAATTAAATTCGACTTAACAAATTTTACTTAACAAAAGCAAAAAAGTTAATTTTGTAAATGTTGGTACATTTTTGTACAGCTGACTATCTGGAATTAAAAACTTACAATTATTCACAGCTAAAAACCATTTAAAACATGCACAATTTCTTTCAGAGAATAATGAAAGAGAAATTCTGGAATTCAAGGTAGCTTACAAAAGTTATAACAGATATAGCTTAAAAGGTACAAAATCATACAAAATTTATGAATATAATTAAACTTATAAAATTAAAAGCCATTAAAAAGAACAACAAATATAACAATTTAGTTGTTTATATTTTTATTATGCTTTAATATTAATAATGTTTATTTTTTTAAACTTTTGTAATTAACATTTTTACTTCTTCTTTTTCAAAGTAATCTGTCTTTTAAAACTGTTGTAACTTGCCTTGAATCCCATTGTGGGAGAAAGGCAGGATATAAATCCTTGAAATAAAAAAAAATAAAAATAACTAAAAGGTCCTTTCCCCAAGAAATCAACCCTCAAAAAGCCTGTTGAAACAAAAAGGTCTACGCCTGTCTACAAAAGGATAGAAAAGAGTGTGTCAGTCTAATCTCTCTAGGAAGGGAGCCCCAGACCCTGGAAGCAGCCACAGAGAAGGCTCTCTCCCATGTTCCCACCAAATGTATCTGTGAAGGTGATGGGACAAAGAGAAGTCTTCCCAGAAGATCTCAATACATGAACAGGCTTATATATTGAGATACAATCCTTCAGATGATCTGGAACGGAGATGCAAACGGCAAATGCAAATGATTTAATGATTTAAATCATTAAACGGGAGTCCTCCAGAACAGTGCTTTACACTATGATTTGCATCAATTTGATGTAATAAGATCAGTTGTGGAAGGAGCTGGTCATAGACATCAGTGAGACTTCTTATATAATTTCAGAAACCAAGATGCTGCTATTTTTAGATAAATGTCCCTATAGATAGAATTTCATGTTTCAGTTGTGGAGGATCTGATGATATATGATTAAGTTTGTATCCCCCAAACAACGATGAGTGGGTGTGAGAGAAGCAGAGAAAGAAAGCTCCTTGCCCATTTTGAATCATCCTGACCAGAAATCACCTTATCTTCCTTTTCTGAAGTGCAACCCAATCAGAAAACATTAATGACAGAAGACCCAAGCCACCTAACAGATTTCCCAAAACAAAGCAATTATGCAGTGTTATCACAACACCCATTAACTTTAATGTGAATATATACAGTATGTTTTAAAAAGAAGGCAGAAATGGTCTATATTGCACTGAGACTCTGAGTAATTATTTTCTGAATGAAGATTAATTTGGAACATAGAGGCAATACTGCATTTCCTCAATATGTGCAGGATTGGGACAGAGTTGCTCTGGAATTTTGTAGTACAACTGCTATCTTGTCCTTTTCACATTTACCTTCTTATGTACATTTACCAGCTTTCTGCTATTGCTTCCAGGCTGTGGAACGACCTGGCGGATGAGATGCGTCTTATTACAACCTTAGAAAGATTTTTAAAAGCGATCAAGATGCATCTCTTCCAGAAGGCCTTCCCGGACAGTAACTGATGACTCCCCGTCCCCATTTGGCCACCTGCAGGGGACTTTGAATGAATGTATTTTAAATCTTGATTATTTTAATTATGATTAGTTTAATACTGTTTTAAGGGGAGGGAGGTGGGTATCTTTGGAGGATTTTAACTGTATATGTTTTTAACATGTTGTACCCCACCCCAATTCCTTGCTCAGAGGGGCAGGTAAGAAATAATAATAATAATAATTCAAATACGTGAATCTCTCCAAATTTTGCAGCATTTGACTTTGTGTATTTGGCCTTTTATGTCTCCCTTTTTTATGTAGAGTACAATAGCAACGGAAATCTTCCCCCATTGATGGTGGCAGAGTAGCGGGGTGGGTGGGGGATTGGGGGTGGAATCAGCCAACCAATTGGCAAAAGCTGTACTGTCAACAACTATTTTAATCCTGCCACAATATGTTATAACATGCCATCAGAAGCACTGTTGGGGAATTAAAATGGTTGACAGTAGTCAAAACCAACTGGACTCCACTCGGAGATAACCTGATCGGTCCTATTCTAAGTGCAGGTGGGTGTGACTGGCACTTTGGATAGATAGCAGAGAGCCCAATCACACTGACTTTTGACATGGGCCTACCCACCATAGAAAGTTGAGTGCATTTAAGTGCATTGATATTAATGGGTTTAAGCATGCCTAACTCAGAAAAGGACTACAATACACTGGATGCTTAGCCTCTAGCCTATTTCTTATTGTTAGTGTAAATCTTCTCTGAATTAATTTTCATACATGAGAGGTTTTTTGTTTGTTTGTTTTTTGCATTAGTTGATAATTTTATACATTTGGGGATTTGGTGAAAAATTTCACCTGTGGAATATTTTGCATATTTATGTAAAACATTTATACAAAATATTCCACCGATGAAATTTTTCACCATTGCATATTCATGCAAAATACATTTTCTCCCACAAATTAAAATGTTATTTTCTTCAAACATGACATTTTTGTGCAACAACACTGTAGTTTGCACAAATAACATTTTTTGCAAAACAGCCCTGAAATATCAAATATCACTAATATGCTTCTGCATAATGTGTCAAGACACTCTTCCTTCTAGAGCACAAGAAAAGTGGGCAAATAACAATATACACAAGCAAACAGAAACATTCTGATAACAGGCACCAGAAGTTATGACAACAACTTGCTTGTGAAGTTAACTCAGTACAACCAAGGTTGTTGTTGTGTGCCTTCAAATCATTGCCAAATTATGCAATACAAACTTATAATTGGGTTTTCCTGGCAAAATCTGATCAAGAGATTTGCCATTACTATCCTCTAAAGCTGAAAGAAATTGACTTGCTCAAAGTCACCTAGTTGGGTTTCCATGGCCTAGTGCAGACTCAAACCCTGGTCTAGCTCTATCCCAACATTCAAACCGCTCCACAAGTATTTCATGCAATATGAAATCAGTCTTCGCTGGTCCAAGGGAAAGAAAAAGCTGAACATACCAAGCCACCAAAAACTTGTGTTCTCCAAGAGGTATGTATATGTGTGTTCTTACTAAAACAACCAGCCTTAACTGCCAGAAGAAATGCTATTACCTGCACCACTGGGTGTCCTCCAGCAGACGCTTTGACAGCCCCTCGACTGCCTTCCGTCTCGTAATGGGCTCTGTGGTGGGACTTAGGCTGCACTTCAATCCTAAGTTCATAAGGTCCTGAGTGAGATTGCAGCTGCCAGTCCAGCGCAGGCAAGGATGGACTGTAATGGAAAACAACAGGGATTAAATATTAATGTCAAGCCTACTATAATAAACCACAAGAATCTGGCACTATTACTTTAGAGACCACTTTTAGCAGTTCATCCTTCACAATCTTACATTGGAAATTTCATCAGTGGAGATAATGGTATGATATAAGTAATTTAAAAGGTAGTGGTTATTTTATGAAGATTTATGGATGCCAGAGATTTGATCAGCCACATGCTATGAGATGCTTAAACAAAATGGAAAACATTTTAAGCTTTGCTTTAATAAACAAACAAACACTTAATGCATTAATCGATTAATCAGAAAAGACACATGTGGATTGTAAGAGACGGGGGGGGGGTATAAGTGCGATGTTAGTCTTAAGTAGCCTTTGGGGAATATCAGTACTTCAGTTTCTTCCATTTACATTAATCCAGTTTCATTTTTTTGGTTAAGCACTAGCAATAATGAAAATTTAAAATTTATTTTTAGATAAATTATTTCCAAAATCCTTCATTAAGGCCTGAAACACATAAGCTAAATGAAGCAGCTTCATGGCATTTGCATGACACATGCCCCAAAGTGGCTGGAAGCCACTCTGACATCACCCTCCGGTCGAAAGGACTAGATTAAAAAGGAGCTCTTTTAATCCAGCTCTTGGGCAGCGCATCTTGGGACCGCAGGCAGCAGCCCACCTTGGGTGCTGATTGTGCGGTCACCATGGTCCATAGTCCTGGCCCAATTACAGCCCGATCATGACCAAAGCCTGCTCTTTCATGGTCATCTGTTTTGCCCCAATTTTGACAGAAACATTCAAATACTGGCAAAAATATAATTGAGAGTTTTGTATATCTAGGAAGGGAGCTTTAAGTGCTTAGCTCTTAACAGTCTCCCTTTGGATGACAAAATATTCAACCATGTTGACAGTGTTGAATTAGACGTCAAAATGAGTGATACTGTAGCTGATATTTGTTTACAAAATGTTGATGTATACACACAAGTGTATATGACTATGCTTGCCTGGGCTTTTCAGAATTGTCTGACGGGTGAAACAGATGGCACAAGAGGTCTGCACCAGGACTGCACTACCACCGTTTGTCCCAGGACCACAGCAGCCACACACCCAGCCCCAATCTGGGCTGCTACTGTGGTCCTGAACCAGGCACCAAAAAGGAGCTATATTTTATCTCTCCTTTCTGGGACAGTTCTTCCATGATGAGGCACATTAGGGGCAGCTTCTGGCCACGTTCAGGGCATACATCATCTGAATGCCTTGCCCCCAACACAGCCTGACAGCTTTTGAGCCATCTATTTGAGACCAAATACAGCTGAAGGATATCAGATTAAGGAACTTTACTTAAGTTTGCTTTAAGTAAAGTAACTTTAAAGTAACTTGTATGAGACTTACACTCTAGTGCAAGCATGGGCAAGTTCCAGGAATCAGGGGCCACTCTCAACCCTAGCACATTGCCACATCCACCCTCGATCCACCGTTGGGGAAGTGACCCCCACACATCAACCCCAAAACCTGTTATGGGGGACCTAAAATTATCTGTCTTGTGCCTGACAATCTTCTGGTCTGGTGTATTCTAGTGCATGCTACTTCACGTACACAGCCTCATTCCGCATAATGTCTTGGCTTAACTTTTCTTCTTGTGAACTGAGTTGGGGAACAGGTGACAGATCAGAGCTGGAGAGGGAGGAAGGGCTACACAGAGATTTGCTGACTTTGTATGTTTATATCCATCACTCAACAGCAGTATCCAAGCTGTCTTACAAGGTAACATTAAGAACTGGACAACAAAAAATACGGCAGAAATAGGAGCAATATCAGGAAACTGGGATAGGAACCAACATTTACTCTTCTTTGAGTTTTCTCTTTCAAGGGGGTTAGATATTATTTAAATTATAAAATGTTAAGAGTTGAAGGGGGTTAATGTTATTTGGGAAGTGAAAACAGACAGTTGGTTTAGAAGATTATCAGTCCTAGCTGCATTTATTCCAGGTATCAGTTTACTTTGCTTTTGTTTTCACCATCACTAAGATAAGCATCTGTTAACTCTGGATAACTGTCAAGGACTACACACTTAAAGGGTTTGTAGACTAATCCTGATATGTCCTTCCGTGTAGCACTATTAGCACAGTAAGATTGTAAAGCACACACTTACTTACAACAGAAACAATAACAAAATGTAAAAAGTTGCTAATCCAGTTAAAAGCTAGCATAAATTGTAGTGTCTTCAAGCAGTAAATAAGTACATCAGGGAAGATGCAGAGCAAATGGGACAGGAAAAGAATGGGATATTCTTTAACAGACATTCTGTATGTACAGCACTGTGTAAATTTACAGAGCTATATAAATAAAGGTTAATAATAATAACATTCCACAGTTGAGGAGCCATTACTGAAAAGGCCATGTGTCTCATGGGAGAAGTGTTGACAGGTCTATGGCAGATCTTTATGAGAAGTCATGCTTATATGAGATCTAGCAGTCCTGGTGTTCAGCTCCCAAGCCATTTAGAACTTAATAGGTGAAAGCCTTTATGACTTTAACATAGTTGGATCCTTCTGTATCTGTCCAGAAGTCCCAATAGCCTAGTTATCTGTACCATTGAAACACAAATATGAGTGAATGCAAGGTATCAATTTTAGATGAAATGTTAATGTGTAATGACCAAATGTCTATAGCCTGAATCTTTTTCATAACAATAAGGGACAGTTTTATTTATTTATTTATTTTTCTTTCTTTCTACATTAAGTGTCAAGACCACTATTTCATGCCACATTCTATTGGATAGCCTGAAGAGACTGGTGTAGAATTCTCATTCAAGCACAATTGGCAAGCCCAAAAGGCCCTCCCTGTTCCTTACTACAGATGCTGTCATCTGAAACATTCTTGGATAATTATCTGGAGGGACCACTGTTTCATCGCAACAATCACTCATATAATACAGAGCAGCTGCATATCTCCATGATCACTGCATATTCTAAAACAGATGCTCCTATGATCATATATGATGGATCTCTCTCTTTTCTCCCCTCCCCTTGAGGACAAAATACCTATTAGATTATGATATTTCCAGGGTACTTGTTTTGTAAAAACACTAATACATCAATCACCACAAATTCGGAAACCTTTACCTTTTAAAGGGAATTTAAAAGCTGGGGATACACAATTTTCTGTTCTCATCTTAGAACTGAGTGGCACTTGAAACATCAATTAAAGAACAGCTGCTTGTTTCCTCTATAAGACTGCCCCACAATTCAGATATAACTAGAATTCCATTGTGACTTATGACCAGGGATTAAAAATACATAAATAAATTTATACTTCCAGTAAGAGCTTCCTCTATCATTTAACAAAGTTAGGGTCTATGGTTTGACAAAAGAAATCTACTATTTCAGATTATCTCACTGTGACTTTAGGGGCTAAACAGACTGATGATAACCACCGACATCAGGGTAGAGCGGGGGCATGGTGACTCTGCCCCAAAATCACACCACCTGCCCAACCAGATAGTGGGCAGTGTCACACTGTTTCTTTGGCATAGCATTTAGACATGCTGTACCAAATAAACCCTGAAAAGCTGCCGTTGCAGCGGCAAGGAAACCTTTTTGCCAGTGCTAAAAGGAGTGGCATTTTGCCTTTCTTTTTAGTGCCAGCAAAGTGCCAGATTGGGGCTACAAAATGCGGTTGCCATGGCCCTGATCTGGGGAGGAAAGGGGTGGTAGGATGCTGCTCCAAAGAGTCCATTTACCCCAAATTTCCAGCAGTTAAAATAAGAGATACCAAGCTTGTAAACGGAACTGCTATTCCCAATAGAGTACATTTACTGAATCAGCTGCTCACTGGGAAGTCAACACTTGTGTAAACCCCCCTGATTTGATAGATCTACTCTAGTTCAAAGACAAGAAGAAGCAGAATCCAAATAGGATAACATCTTGGAGAATAAATGAAGTAGTAGAAGGGCATATATTCTACAACAGCCAGCATAGCAAAGCGGTTTGAGTATTGGACTAGGACTCTGAAGATCTGTTTAAATATCTGCTCGGCCATGGAAACCCACAGGGAAAACCCTGTGATAGGTTCACCTTAGGGTTACTGTGGCCTGATCTAGATGGGCCTGAAGAGGTGCCATCGCAGCGCCATTAGGGTTTGGGAGTGCGCATCATATACACGCTCCCGAGCCCTAGTACGTAATGGCGCCGGTGCCATTACATAATGCCATTTACACGGCGTATGTAATGGCACCGGTGCAACTGTGCAGCTTCCGCACCTTTTAAAAAAATCGCGCCGCAAATGCACACCTAAAAAGGAGTGCAGTTTCCCCGCTCATTTTTAGGTGTGGAACTGCTCCATAGTATCTAGCTGCTGCGGAGCAGTTACAGCACTAAAAGGGGTGGTGTCAGACCGCCCTTTTTGGGCGGTCTGTAACACCCCTGTAAGTCAGAAATGACCTGAAAGCATACAACAAATGTTCCACGAGTAGAAGAACTGGCTCATGCTATGAAGTAGACTAAGATTGAATGTATGTCTATGTCAGTTTGGGGATTCCAAAGGCTGTAGTCCAAAATAATAATAATAATTAATTATTATTATTATTATTTCTCCAAACTTTGACAGTAAAGCCACTGAAATAACTTGTAAGGTATACATGACTTTCTTTATCCCTATTGCTTTCAACAGGTCTGCTCTATGTATGACCATGGCCGGATTCAACTAGCTTAAAGAAATTTTCTTAAATGTACATCTTTAAAATAAGACAATAAGGGTTGGAAAACCACATATAATCTTATGATTCCATTTCTGTTGACTATATCTTATACTCAAATTTTCATTCTACCACCCCAGAGGGCAGGGTTGTCATATATACTGGGGTGATTGTTCAGTCAACTGGCTACACACTTCACTTCACTGGGGGAGAGAGGATGACATAACAGATCACCAAGAAATGCAAATTACACAAAATGAAAGATAAAAATTCTTACAGCATCCAGTAGGATTAATAACACAATGAGAGCTGAGTAATAAACTTTAACAAGGCAGCAAAATATGCAATGTAACATGTGAAAATATGAAAGCTGCTAGTGAGTCTACATATGCCATGTCAAGCAATATAATGCCAACAGCTGTAGTTATTTCAGGCACATGGAAGTTGTTCTCCTTGCTAAAATGTCTAGGCAGATGAGGCATATATTGTACCCTGTGGGACTACACAACCATACTGCTGATCCTTTATTCCAACCTATGTGGAAATATTACAGAAGCACAGATCTACTGTCGCTCCTCCTTTTGAACCAAGGTGCCTTGGGAAGGGGCAGTGTTACCCTTAAGACTGAAGCCACGATTGTGTAGTGCTCTTCCTTGCATTGACATCAATAACGGAGCAGAAGTACTAAATCCTGATGTATTTAATATGCATGATTGACAATTCAGCGTGAAAATTAATCACCTATTGTGCTGCAGAAAAGAAGTGTTACATATCAATAAGTTTTAGTAGAAGGTATTTTTGATCAAATAAAACATGTGACCACATGGTCTCACAGTACTACATGGAGAGAGAAGTACAGTGTGATTAAAAAAGAATGATGTAAAAGTAAGTCTGTTCTTAGTCA
Source organism: Urosaurus nigricauda (assembly GCA_034509955.1). NCBI lineage: Eukaryota > Metazoa > Chordata > Lepidosauria > Squamata > Phrynosomatidae > Urosaurus > Urosaurus nigricauda. Next base: position 176,681,178 of record JAOEGL010000004.1, read on the forward strand.
GTTTTTTAAAATCCAGGTGCTGGGTACTCTTGTCTGTTCTAGACATCTAATAAAATGTGAGTCATGAAAAAGATATTCTTCAATCAAAACCACAAATACTAGTAAACCACTATACTCAAGCCATAGCCAATTATGAAATTAAAACTGCTATCAAGTCACAACAAGATTTCTATTAATTAATTAATTAATGATCATGCGGTCATGAAGGTGTTTGTGTATATGACTTCATGTATGTATGTGTCCATATACTGAAACAAAATTCATTTCTACAGCAAGAGTACAAAGTTAAGTAGCTTATGCACTCCACTTATTTCAAAAATTATACCAACACCAGTTTGCTTTTGAACCTATTATAAATATTGAGTTTCTGTTATACAAAATGCTTGAGATCAGAAGTGTTTTGGATTTTAGATTTTAATTTTTTGGGGGGGGGGGGGTTGGAATATTGGTATTTGCATATATGTATATAACATCTTGGTGATGGAATCCAAATCTAAACACAAAATTCATTTACATTACATATATGTATACTTTACACATGATCTGAAGATAATTTTATACAATATTTTAATAACTTTTGCATGGAACAAAATTTGTGTACACTGAACCATCAGAAAGCCAAAGTGTCACTATCTCAGCCACTTGTAAATAAAAAAGAGGGTTTGGAACATTTCAGGTTTTTAGAATTCCAGATAAGGAAGACTCCACTTATACTATGATTAGTGATTTGGTCACTTTTGGATAAATTTCCTGGCTGATTTTCACAGGAAAGTGAGCTATTGTCTTTTCCAACAGGGATGAAAATTGTACCTGAGTACTTCTGCAGAAACCCAATCCTGTTCTAAGTCATTGTTTTCCATTGTGAATAAAATGGGGAAATGGGGGAGGGAATTAAACCAGAAGCCTTAAAACATGCTTAATAGTATATAGAACAAGCAGATAGAGCACATAATTTAGGAATGTTACCTTTGAACTACAGTTTAAAGAATGTGAATGCCCATGCTGGCTAAGGGATTATGGAGTTGCAGACCAAAACTAACCTTCTCCAAGCTATTGAACATGTGTAAACCCAAAAGCTGATGCTCATAAGAATGACTCTTCCTCACAAGTAATACTGTTTCAGGATTTTAGTTATAAGTATTATAACTGTAACTGCAAACTTTGTGACACATAAAACCAAAGTATCTCATGTCTGTTACATTACGGAACAATCCCATGTCAAACACACTTAAGCAAAAGCTCAGAAGGAGTTATTGAAATAATTCAAGCTTCCCTTCTGCTTCACTGGGCTATAATCATTTGCCTCAAGAGTATTTTCCATCATAGATGTAGAAGTCTAGATAAGTTATTCCATTTTGCTGGAAGCAGCATGATTCACATGGCTATTAATCTGCTTGTATCAATACTTCCCTTATGAACTAGTTCTGTTGTAAACATTTTCTACGTGCTAAAACTTGGCATACAAGATTAAAGGCTACCTGATTGCAAACAGAGCAGAAACTTAAATGCACACAAATACAACCATACACAGAGCTCTGAATGTGGGCCTTTGTACAGAAACAGTACCCAGATGTTTGGGATCAATCCAGAATCAGAGTCTAAATGCTAAGCGTGCAAAGGAGATCCATAGAATATTATAGCTCCGAAGAATTAAAAGTCAGTGACTTCCACAGTTATTCCCAAACAGGGCTGGTTGACTGTGGATACTATTCCTCCCAGGGAAACAAAATGTCACAGTCCTGAAACCACTTTCACATAAATGGTTGACTTCTTTTTCCTCTAAACTTTAGATTGTTCTGAAAAGGGAGTGTCGTACAATTAGCATCTCAGTTTTATTGTGAAGGTAAATTATATTTCAGAATATTTCAAACACCACTGGGAATCTGCATAAAACTAAAAAAAAAAACAAAAACATTTTCTCTTGTGAAACTAACTCAGGGGCCTTTCATGCTACACCAAGTTATACTGTTACAATGTACTTTAACTACCACGGTTGTATCCAGTGAAATCTTGGGATCTGAAGTTTAGGGAGGAGTATTTAAAATTCTTAGCCAGAGAATTCTAGTGCCTCATCAATCAGGATTCCACAGGATTAATCCACAACAGCTAAAGTGAAAAACAGTGCTGTAACTGTGTAGTTTGACATGGCCCTCAGCGTGTAGCTTTTTAAAGAATTCACTCACCTTCTCTTTTTGTTCCCAATCTGAACTCAATGATTGTTGTCAATCATTTACTTTTAAGTGCTTTGCACAGCAAAAATGCAGCATAAATATAAAATTTGTCTGTAACCATTCATAGTGTTATATCAAAGTAAGAAGTTCATTTTGGGAAAAGGAGTTCCTCCTGACCAGCCCTGCACCACATGCGGCCCGTCAAAGGATTTGGGGTGGCTGACAAGGATGTGAAATGATTTCAAGGCTCCTCCACTGCTTGGCCTTCTCCTGAGGAGAAAGCCGGCTAGAGGATGAGAACAGGTGAACACTTGCAATGCTTCTTTGTTGCTCCACTTTCTCTTGAGGAAGGGGCCAGGCAGAGGAGGAAGACAGAATTAATACTTACAATAATTATTAATTAATTAATATTTAATTGAAACATGTCTGCGGCCCAAAGAAGCTAACCTATTTTAATTTTGGCCCCCTCTTACTGCCAAGTTGTGCAGGTCTGCTCTTGACAAATGAAAGGGAGGCATGACCATCCATACCACAACATATCTGTGTGAAAAACAGCTACTGATTTAGGAATTTTCCAATCATCCTTTTATTTCATGACTTTTTCTCCCTTTTGTTATTCAAGAAGAGATAATGCAAGTTTTAGGAAACAATGCTTACGACAGGATGGAATTTGGAATCTGTATTATTTGCTGGAGCCTAGCATAGTCTTTGAAATGGAACAGATGTATAAAATAACCAGGGGTGGGGTAACGGGTCTCCAGGATATTGTGGCAGATGATTATCTTTTAGGGTGGGGAGAATCTGAAAGAACCATTTCAACTGCACATCCCGTGACCACTGATGGCTGTGTTCAATTGCCCAGGATTATTTCATACATATAAAATGAAAAGTATTTATGGCCTGGAGGAAGCGTGGTCAAGAGCCTTTGATTGGTAGGATAAGTTAAAATCACACTTTTACAGTAGCTTCCAGCTGTCCTGAAGCCTAGTAATGAGATCACATGGAAAGATATTGAAAACCAGGAAACATATTTTTATTTTACACAAAAAGAAAACAGTGGAAAAATATTATGCACATAATACTGGAATTCTGTTCACTTTCATTAACAGGCTGGGGGATGCTGTATTAATTTTAATTGCAGATGATAAAATGTGCGTTTGTGTGTTTAAAAAAAAAACCAAGCATAACACAATTCGCTGTAAATTAGTGAATAAGAAAAGATTTAACTTGATCTAATCATCCCATCCCACTAAGAAGTAGGAGGTGTGAAGACAGGAGGATGGAATATCAACAATCTAAGACATGTGGACGACACCATACTACTAGTGGAAACATCATAGATTTGGATCAATTACTAAGGATGGTCAAGGAAGAAAGTGCAAAGGCAGGCTTTCGCTGAAGATAAAGAAAACAAAAATAAGGATCATGGAGGATCTACATAAATTCAGCCTAGATAATGAGGAAATGAAGATTTCCCAGACCTTGGATCAAACATTGATCAGACTATAGACTGCATTCATAAGAAGAGTAGGAATGGGAAGACCACTGACAAGATCCTAAAGAGTGAAGATATACAACTGAGACTAAAGTTAGACTCATTCAAGTCATTGTATTTCTCATCACCATGTATGGGTATGAGAGCTAGACAGTGGTGAAGCATGAGAATAAAAAGAAAATCAACTCATTTGAGATGTGGTCCTGGAGAAGAGTGCTAAGGATACTGTGGATGGCCAAAAAGACAAATAAATGGATCCTAGAACAGACCAAGCCTGAACTCTCCTTGGAAGCCAAAATGATTAAATTGAACTTTGTACTTTGGTGACATCATGAGAAGGCATGGCTCATTAGAAAAGACAATAAAGCTAGGAAAGGTAGAAGGTAGTAGAAAGAGAGGAGGATTATACACCAGATAGCTAGACTCAATCATGGAGGTCATCAGCCTGAATCTAGAGGACCTAAACAGAGCAGTGGAGGACAGGGGGACTAGGGAGATGTCTCATCCACAGGGTCACCATGAGTGGATATCAACCTGAGGGCAGTTAACAACAACAACAATCATCCCATTATTGTTTTTCCTGATAATGAACACACATACGCAAAGTACCAAACTATCCATCATTTTTTAAACTAATCTACATTTTTAGGCAATGTACAATGGCTTTGAAAAGAATTTTCCTTCTTTAAACGTATGTTACAGTCCTAGATAGAATTAACGATACTCATTGTTATAATAGTTGAGCCACTCTTAGCTATCCACAGCTACCTATGGATTTTGTCATTTAAACAATGAAGACATTTAATAATGAAACATATTTTTTACTGCTCAATCTTGTGGACCACAATCCCTCACATTCACTCAAACAATCCTAGAGGACAGGATAAAGCTATGCCCCCAGGGCAGCATGACACCACACACCGCATGGCACACGGCATCACAGCACTCCTCTGGGACTATTTCCGCATGACACAGCACCGAAGGATCCCCATAAAGCAGCGGCACTGCATCTAATAAAAAGAATGGCTCATGTGCTGCACCACGCCGCATGCATGAGCCTCATTGTTTTCAATGGGGCTTGAGGATACATTTTTTTGCCTTACACGGGGGGAGGGGTGGTGGTGGTCCGAATGGATCCCCCACATAAGGGAAAGGCCCACTGTAGCCTAAAAGCCTAAAATCTGAAAGAAGGGAAACAACCAATGAAGGGAAGCAGGGAAAATCAAGGAAGGTATATACAGTTGTTTCAGTCAATATCTGTATGGTTTTAAATATTGTAAGCCGCTTTGATTGCTACGGCAAAAACCGGGGTATAAATAAAAGTATTATTATTATTATTAATCCTCTGTAGGAGTGCGATCCTAACTCAAATATGTGCCAGCTATAAGGGGTTGAGGAATAAGGCACAAGCCACTTATGTTGATTGAAATAGTCTTCTGCTGACTGAAATCAGAGATCATTTAGCAGAGGAATCTGCTGGCACAAGTGCTCTGATGGCTAACAATTGAATCAGAATAAGTCCAAACTCAGTCTGGAGCAGACAGCCCAAAAAAGCCTGCTTCCAGGCATCATTGGCGTGTGGCTTTTGGACACTGCATGTCCTGATGACACCGGGAAGCCAGCTTGAAGCTGCCCAGCTGTCCAAATGTGGGTGGCTTCATGATGCTCCAGCAGCACAGTGTTTACATGCTGCAGTCATGAAGCCACCATGGGGCAGTGGCAGTCCTGGCCAAAAAAGGGCTGGGTTGAAGGCAGATAGGGGCCATGGTGTGTGTTTGCTGCGGCCCCAATCTGTCTTTGGAAGGGGCAGCTGTTCTGTCTGTTTGGGCTCTGAGAAAATTGAAACAAAGCATCAAATTCCTTTAAAAGTCTTGCATCAGAAGTTACCTTCAGCCCTGTAGATACTGAGAGACAACTACTCCCATTATATATCACTGTTAACTGTGCTGGCTAGGGCTGATGGATAGTGCAATTCAGCAACTCCTGGGGCATTTTCACTGAGTGGACTTAAACACTGCATTTTTATCTTAAAATTTATATCTTATCTTTCCTTAGAAGAGTTCAAGGCAGCATACAAGCACATATGGATTATGCTTACTTTCTTCTGAATTCCTGAAGACACAGAACAATGTGCTAGACTAAAATAACAGGGGAGCTATTTATTTATCCTGCCTTTCTCCTGAGATTGGATTCAAGGAGACATACAATAATATTTTTAAGATGATTAAGCTAAAATATTAATTTACATAAGTTTAAAAAAAGAAATATTATTGTTTTAAAATCATGGTTAAAAGCTGTTAAAAATACATTTAAAATATAATTACCAGTACTGTATAAGATTAAAAATATAGCACACCATGTCACACACACACTTACTGCTTCATAATTAAAATGCAAAGCCCTTCCTGAATAAAAACATCTTCACCTGCCAGTGAAAAGTGAGTAGAGAGGAGGCCAACCAGACCTCTCATGGAAAGGAGTTCCACAAACTCGGAGCAGCCATCAAGAAGACCTCTCCTGTGTCCTCACTAAACACACCTCCAAAGGTGATGGAACCAAGGGAAAATCTATCCCTGAAGATCTTTAAAGTAGAGGGGTGAAAAATATTGCAACATTCTGTCTTATATAAATTTTAAATAAACCAGAATGTTGAGCTGGCTTATATAAATTTTAAAGGGGAAAAAAAGCAGCACTTTGAATTTAAAGGGAACTTTAAAGAGAAAATCAGCACTTTGAATTCTGCCCAGAAATGAGGCAGTAGCCAGAGAAACTGTTTCACCAAGGAAATCACATAGCTGCAACATTTTGGACCTGCTGAAGTTTCTGAACAGTATCCAAAGGCAGCGCCACATAAAGTGCATTATAGTCCAAATGGGATGTAACAAAGACATGTGTCACCATAGCCAGATCTGACTTCTTCAGGAACAAGTGCAGCTGTCGCTCTAATTTTAACCGTGCAAATGTGTCATTACAGAGGCAACAAGAGGAAAATGTTGCAATATTACTAGCCCCTCTGCGTTAAAAAGAAGAATTTCCAACTTGTCTCTGTTATGGCAGACTTCAGATGCAGCTTTAAGGGAGCAAAGAGAACTTAAAAGGTTACCATAATGTGTGTGTCTGGGACTACATGTGTGTGTCTGTTTATCTTAATAAGGCCTGAAGGAAAAGGCTGCAAAACATATAAAAAGAGGGATCTGGATGTTAAAAATCGGAATAGTACTATCAAAGTATAAGGATGGATTTGATTTCATTATTTCACTGTGCATTGCTACTTATTTTGTCTTTTTATAATGTCTATAAAATGGTATTACTGTTTCCACCAAGCTGCAGCAAGAAATGGAAAGCAAGGCCACAGTGGTGGCTGTGACCTTCCATGTCAGCAAGGTGATGAATCTGCTCCAGATTTTCCTCTGAATTTTAAAGGAGATGGATTCTGTCATCAAAATAGGCTGGAAACTTTGGGAAGCTCCAACTAAAACTTGGAGTGCATTCACCAACTACCGAGACATGGAAGATACCAGCTCCCATGCCAGGGAACCTCTATCAATTCTGCTGAAATATCAATTCCCTCAGGCCACTCCTTTGAGCATTGCCCTTCTACCATAGTAGGTTATTATAAATGCTCCTATTTAACTTTAAAGAATTGCTGCTTTCTCCTCCCTGTTCCTTTTTGCCTCTCTGTCGTATATTCTGGATTATAAACATGTGGGAAGAGATTATCTTTTTCCACTTGCCTGTAAACTGCTCCGATAACAATTTCAGATAAACAGTGGAGTAAAAAATGTTCTAAGTAAACAAAATATATTTTTAACAAATATACAACACTACTGGAATGCTATTTAGAGTGCTTACCTGTGAGTGAGTGTTACTTATGTAACTTCGAAGGCCTAGACTCACCTTTTTCCTGGCACTGCCATATGAGATCTCCCCACTATCCCATTTCTTTTCTCTGTACTTCTTAGCGTCACCTGAACACCATTTCTGGAGGGCTTTTTTAGAGTGAGAACTGTATTGGGGAACAGAAACTGTCCCCTCCATCTCTACTGAGCCCTTCCCCACTTCTATTGATAAAAACTAACCCATTTCACATCCACTGCATTTTGGGCAAAGTTGTAAAAATGAATTTATAAAGATTTTCTTTTAATGAGTTAATAAAACTCACCTCCCCCATCCCATACACACACACACCTCAAACCCAAAATGGCAAGTAGGAAGCCAAGACCCTACAGAAGGAACTGTCTTTATTGACCAATCTGAAAATTAATCAGAAAACAACACAATGTTATGGGACTGGCTCATATTAAACTCAGTGGAAATCATAATTGGTGGCCTTTTAGGTATATATATAAAAGTGCAAAAGAATTACAAAACAACAGAAGAATTAGCAAAAACCAAGAATTAGCAGAAGGGGCAGCAGATCAGAAACAAAGAAGGAGATATCATTTAAAATAATACAGCTTCACCCCATGTACCTCATGTATGACGTTGGGGACAATGGCTTTGATTTGGCCCACTGATAAGGATGCTGTGGCACAGAGAGATACTGATCACAGAAATTTCCTTTCCTGATGTGCTGAAACCCCGGAAACTCTTCTGGTGATAAATCAGCTGTTGGTGATATGGTCCCCTGATCATCACCACTTGGTTCAGTCTTGAGTGTCATGGATGGAGTGTGATCTAGTGCTGTTTTCCTGGACTTGATGGGAATCCCATCATTCATGTCTATTGTGCTATCTGTGGTGAGGGCATTGATAGCGGCTACAATGGCTGAACTGGTGTACTGGTTAGTATTTCCCAGCCATGTTTCATCAGTCACACTAACCCTTGGAGAATTCTGAGGTGAGGGAGTTGGAGAATGGTGCGGTGAGTAGGATGTCTGCCTTCCATTCAGACTGTATTTTCTCTTGTTGCAGGGTGAAGATGGCCGTGAGTTCCTAGTGCTCAGCCAGTTCTCCTCAGTAATGCTTGTTCTGGGAGATGCAGAAGGAGAATGTCTCGGTGAATTAAGTAATGTGCAGGCTACCAAACTTCGTTGGTATCTCTCCTCTGTGTCTGTGGTCTTAGGTGATACACAAGGTGATTGCCAAGGAGAGGTCTGAGGTGAAGTGTAAGGATAAGAATAGTTGGATTCATAGGAAGAGGCTTCTGAATTGCAACTTCTGGAAGACAAGCTACTCGCTGGGCTGAGACAAGATGGGTCTCTATAAGCCTCAATATTTGGTAAGTTCAAAGTGGCTGTGGAAGGTGATCTCTTTGCATTTGGGATAGGCTCTTCCACCTCAGCATCATGGAAAAACTGGTTGTTGTTATGATGCAGTCCCAAGTATGATGTTATTTCAATTCTAGGGCTTTCTAATGCTGGCACTCCATTAGGTCTGACATTTGGAGGCAGATAATATCCAGCGGTGCCACTGTCAGTATGGCCTCCGTATCCTGAAGGATGATTAGTTGATGGGACAATTGAAATGACTGGATTAGATGTCTGGAGGCCATGGCATGGAGTTGACAATGAAGAATGTGCCACATTGAGAGGCAAACTTGAGTTTATATTTGAAGATGGGTAGTTATAATGTTCTGTAAAAAGATAAAACAAAAACAAAAAGAATGACATGAGATGTTGCATGAACACATATGCTAATTAATGAGCAAAGCACCATTCCAGTAACAATCCAGTAGATATTCTGGAACTTTAGTTGACTTCACAGCCAAACTCAGACATTTATTCAATAAACAGACTCAGGGTTTCAGATGCCCCTCTTGTAAAAGAAGAATATAATTCTGTACAATGAGCAAGGGACTATATGCTGAAGGCATTGTGGGATGCTAGAGGGACCACAAAGAAACAAAGTATAAACCATCTGCCCATCTTATTTTTGCATTTCTGACATAACTGACAATGTCACAATTCATGCAACTCCCCAAGAGAATAGTTCTCACCTTGATCCGAGTTTTGCTTTCAACATTATATTTAAAATTACAGGAAAAGAAATGACATCAGTTGAAATTCCTCTTCAGTTGCTTCCTGTACATGAAGAGTAGGAAGCCTAAGACTTTCCTCATGTTGGATTGGAATTCCCATCATCCTGACTACTAGCTAAGGCTCATATGTTATGCAACCACAGGTTCCTCACTCCTGATATATATTCAGCTCTGCCCTAAATCTCCACTCTAATGAATTATGTGAACTGTATGGAGCATTAGTGCCCAGGTTTAGAGGATGAAATGACACAATAGTATGAAATAGTGGTCTAAATCCAACTGTTAATACCAAGTAAAATCACAGAAATAGTGGGATTTATGTAAGTACAGTCGGCCCTCCACATTTGCAGCTCTGACTTACGCAGATTTAATTACTCATGGATTTGATTAATATGTTCTTTCTAGGAAGCTCTAGGTTCTCCAGCACAACTCTTCTGGAATGTGAGTCGTGCTGGAGGAACTAGATACTCCTAGAGAGAACATATTAATCAAATCCATGGCTAAACCCCTGGCATGCTAATCAGTGCTGGTTGATTAGGTCTCACAATACATTTCTCAAGGTCCCTGTGGGAAATTAAATTGCTGAATACCAGGTGATTGGGGTTGTAACCACACTGCAGAATTAAAGCAATCTGACAGCACCTTAACGGCCATGACTTATCCTACAGAATCCTGGGATTTGTAATTTGGTGAAGTATTTGGTGAAGTACCTCCTGCTGCTGTGTTGACTTGCTGCTTGCTACCTGCGTGTTGCTGTGTGGACTTGATGCTTGCTACCTGCATGCTCCATCTCACCTGGTGGACTGCTAGCCCCAGACTGCTTCCTGCCAGGCCCAGGCCCCAGGTACCCAGCCAGGAACACCTGTTCCCCTTGGGAAGGAGACAAAGATGGTGCCTGCTGTGGCAGGCCCACCACCAGTGAGATGCTTTGGGGGGAGGGGGTAAGGGCAAAGGCCAATCCATTTGGCTTGTAGAGGAGGATATAGTTTAATATATTTTTATGCCATTAATTTAACTGTATTTTGATGTTGGTATTTTAGTTAAGGTAGGTGGATGAACTTTTTAGTCATGTATGTATGCATTAATTGTACATGTACCTGTAATTGTTTAAGCATTTTTGTAAACCTCTTTGATCTTTTGGAAAGGTGGTATATAAATAAATTTTATTATTATTATTCGACCTAGTCTGTCAGAAAGGTCTGGTGCCGCACCAAACTACAAGTCCTATGATTCTCTAATACAAAGTCATGGCAGTTACTGTGATGTCAAGCTACTATAATTCTGCAGTGTGGCTACACCATGGAATGCTTTTACCAGGTAAGCCTGCCAGAGGCAAAGAATAATAGAATCATAGAGCTGGAAGAGACCACAAGGACCATCCAGTCCAAATCCCTGCCATGAAAGCATCCTTGACAGAAATATGAGGGACGGCAGCAGATGGGAAACACAGACTCCCATCTTGATTATCACTTCCTAGATTATCATTTAGAACAGAGGTGGACAACTTATGTCCCTCATGAACTGCCCATATTCCCTCCCAATTGATTGTTCTGGCTAGAGCTGATGGAAGCTGCAGTCCAAAATCATTTTCACGGCCAAAAGTTGCTTGCTTTAACTTTAGAGTCTGAAGTTCATACCAACTTTTTGTGAGAGTCTAAGACCACTGTAGAAGAATTTAACATTGATTCTACAGCTAAGTGGGGAAAATATTGTATTAAGATGGAGCTTAGAAAGGTTACTCTTCTGGCCTGTGGCTCCTAAATCCTGTAGCCTACTTTCCCAGGCTCTGAATAAAAGAAATTTTTATATGGAAAACATGCTGAAGTACCATCATACACAGAAGCAGAAAATTTCAATGATAAAACCTTTATTTTGATATCTATACTACTAGACTACAGGAACCATACTGAGCAAGTTTGGCTTCTAGAGTTATTGATCATCTGGAATAGAATTAGTACTAGAATACAATTAAGATTTTATTTGTTTCCTTTTGTTAAGTTCTCACAAAACAATTTCCAATTTATTGATTTATTATCTATTCCCAACTACTCCTCAATGCAGACAACAGACCTCTTACTGCAAGCAGAACTTAAAGGTAGAAAGGCAACTTGCGTCAGACTATTTGCATTCATCATGAACATCATGAGAGCAAGGGAGAGAGAAAACATGCCCTCAGTGTGAGCACAGTAGACATATTGAAACTGCAGCAGCCACAGAGACACATTGCTCAGAGGAAAGAGAAAGAGAAGCTTCCTCTTCTACGAAAGCTAGAATAGCTGCCAACCATAAAGCACAATCGTCCACTTCCTTCTCTTCCTCCTTTTGATAACTCTGCCTAGAGCAAAGCAGTTACTTCAGTTCAACTTCTAATGCACTCCAACATTTAACTAGTATGAGGTCAATCCTCTTCACACACCAAACTCCAAAATTAAACCAGATTGCATTTTTGGTGGGTGCTGCTGACCTTCAAAAGGGCTTCCAGTTTGCAAACATCTAATAATGATGCTGAACATCTAAAATTCTTCTCCCCTGTAGATCACATGCTGCATCATTTACCACCAATAAATTTTATGCGATAGATAGAATATGTGTCCAGTGTTCTGCAATGAATGAAGTCTTGGGGATGCCTGGAACTACTGCAAACTCTAAGCCATTTTGATTCACCCTTTATCATATAAACAAAACTTTAATTATTTCTTTATTCATCCCATTTATTTTGTGACTTTCTCCCACAAATGTTACTCAAGTCAATTTACAATACAACAGGACTAGAGCCAGCATGGTGTAGTGGTTTCAGTGTTGAACTATGACTTTGGAGACCAGGGTTCAATTTTCAGCCCAGCTATGAAACCCAACTTGGGCAAGTCACTCTCTCTTGGCTTCAGGAGGTGGCAATGGCAAGCCTTCTCTGAATAGATCTTGCCAAGAAAATCTCACGTTAGGTTTGTCTTAGGATCAACATAAATTAGAATTGGAAATGACTTGAAGGCACACGACAACAACAACAACAATAACAACAACACAATTAAAAACATAAAAGAAGTAAGAACATGAAACAAAATTAATACACATTTGAAAAAACACGTCAGTAAAAAATGTTGTTATTGTTGTGTTCCTTCAAGTCTTTTCAGACTTACATCAACTCTAAGATGAACCTATCACAGCTGGGGTTACTTAGCAAGATTTGTTCAAGAAGGGGTTTGTCTTCACCTTCCTCTGTGGCAGAGAGAGGGTGACTTGACCAAGATAACCAGTGGGTTTCCATGGCTAAGCAGGGATTCAAGCCCTGTTCCCCAGAGCTGTAGCGCAATGCTCAAACCACTACTCTGTGCTGGCTCTAGGGTACTCACCCATTTAAAAGCTCTTTCCACACAATGAGGTCAGTTGCCAAAGGCCTGTCTGAGTAAAAGAAGATCTTTGCCAGCTGTCAGAAAGTCAACAGGGAAAAAAGCCAGCCTAGTCTCCCTTGGTAGGGAATTCCAGAACCTGGGAGTGGCCACTGAGAAAATTCTTTTGAAGAGGTGAATTATTCTGCAAAAATCTCTCTACCACATTGTCCTGCTCTGTACACAGAGTAACTTTTCTGAGAACTCAGTTTATCCTGGAAACTCCATTCAGTGGCTAGTTTTGAATTTGTATCTCAACATTTCTGAGATTCTACTAAAATCACATATTATCCATAAACAGGAGGGATATGTCTTTCCTCTCCCCTCTCTACTTTATAGCATTTATGGTATAAAAATCCCACACACTTGTATTTTTAAAAATTGGCAGTCCTTTTGTTGCTGTTGCGTGCCTCCAAGTCATTTCTGGCGTCTGGCAAACCTATTATGGGGTTTTCTTGGCATGCTTTGTTCAGAGAGGGTTTTCTATTCTTTTCCATCTGAGTCTGAGAGAGTGCGACTTGTCCAAAGTCACCCAATGGATTACCATGGCCAAGTGGAGATTTAAAGTATGGTCTCCCAGACTCGTAGTCCAGCCTCAAACCATTATATACCACACTGGCTGTGGTAGTAGCTCTGACACCACTGCAAAAATAAGATGATATTTCTGTCACTCAGAGTATCCTATCTGTTTTATCTGTCGTTTTCCCTCTGCATCAAAGCTACCTCTTGTTTTAACATGTCTTTTGAACTTCAGATGCTTTTTAAGAATTCTGCTTTCTGGAATGACTGAAGCAAACAAGCCAAGGCTTCCTCATTTCCTCCACAAACAGTGTTTGTTTCCTTCCTTCCCAGAAGGTGAATGCCCCAGGCAATGGCGCTCCCCTACTTAAACTCTGAGATCCAGAAAATCATGGCTGTATTCCCAACACAAGTCACTCCTCATCACTAGCACTGCAAGGAGCAAAGGAGACACTGCGCTTGTCACTTCTGCACGTTGGCTCACCATATTCTTTCTGTTTACTACTAATATGCTCAGCTCCAAAGTCTACCTCCTTAATATTCAGATTTGTTAAATGATTCAGGAAAAGACATACACTGATGCCAGATGCATAACACAAGCCTAGTTGCTCTCTAAGTAGCTTGGTCATACTTTAGGCTGATTTATGTCGTGTCGCACATCATTAATATGTTCAACACCTATACAAATTTTCTAACAGATGCCTTAGGAAAGCTGGTTATTTACCAAGAGATGTACAAGGATTGAGCAGTGCAAATAAAACATGGTTGTTTATCTCTGGCTTGGGGCTCCCTCCATACACTACAGAATAGGGGAAGAATCATTTTGAAAATATTAAATTTATGTGAGTGTATTATACCCATTATAGGAAAACCTATGTAGCCCTGAATAAAATAGCAAGGAATCTCTCACAAACCACACAGGAGTTTATCATACGATGGAATTTGGGGGTATAATGCAATGACAATCCAAATGCAATCATGGGGTTTCACGTTATTGTGAATGAGTGTATCTCACGCAATTTTGGGCAATAGGAAGTCATTCCGAATGCAATCATGGGATTTCACGTAATTGTGTATTAGGGTATCTCACACAATTTCGGGCAATGGGGGTTCATTTTCAGGCAATGGGAAGTCATTCTGAATGCATTCCGAACGCAATCAGATTTCACATAAATTCACTAAACTAGCGAATTCACGTAATTGCAAATTGGCTCCATTCGCAATTGAGAGAAATTCCTCCCATGTGATAAACTCCTTAACCAGAACATGGTGAAATTACATTTTGAGCAACAGTCCCCATGCTTATTGAGGAATTCTGGGAGTTATAATCCAAAAGAGTAACCTTCCCCATGTGTTACTCCCCACCCAGGGAAATCCTATACATCAGTCATTATCAGGACAAATAAATGATTTGCTCAGTGCCTCTAGTCTGATACAAAATACTGGATTTCTCAACACAGTAATGCAAGTGGGTATACAACTGCATGCAGAAATGTTCAGTGTGAGCTGCTTAGTATAATGGTTTGAGTGCTGGATTAGGCCACTGGGAGACCAGGGTTCGAATCCCCACTCAGCCATGGAAACCCATTGGGTGACCTTGGGCCGCTCACACTCTCTCAGCCTCCGAGGGAGACAAATCTTCAAACAAATTCTGCCAAGAAAACTGCATGATATGTTTGCCTTGGAGTCACCACAAGCTGGAAATGACTTGAAGGCAAACGACAACAACGCATTAATAACCGAGAGCCATCTCCAGCATCACACTGGTGACTCAGCAGCCACAGTCCCAATGTTAATGCTCTGAACAGAGTCCAGTAAACAAAGGCCTATTGCAAATTGTTTTAAATGTGTTGTTTGGAGGCACAATTCAGAGTTTTGGACATGGCCTACAGAGCCTATACTATACTACTGATGTCCAGACTGTCTGAAGGAGTGCGATTTCATGTATCGGCCTCCCCAGGTGACAAGGTTTTTGAAGGAAGCCCTCCTCTTGATTCTGCCACCAAAAGAGGCAGGCTGGCTAGGAACCCAAGAGAAGGGCTTTCTTGCACCCAGGCTTCTGGTTGGGAGGGGTATGTGGCTTCATACAAAACTTTCTGCTCTGTTCAGTTAGATGCCTAAACCAGGAAACCGTGGTTTGAGCACTCTACAAATCCAGATTGCAATGCACAGTTTCATCCAGGTTCTGCCCTTGCTTATTTGTTCAAGTCATTTATGACTTACAGTGACCTTGGAAAGACTTGTTCACAGGTTTGCTTGTTTTTTGGCCTTCCTCTGAGGCTGAGAGATTGTGACTTGTCCAAGGTTACCCTGTGGGTTTCATGGCCCAGCTGGGATGCAAACCCTTGGAGAGACAAGGCTCTTCCCTGTGCAGAACATGAACTAAATTGAACAGAATCAATCCTGAGTTGTGAATAAGCTTTTAAAACTGAATGGTTTTCACAACCACAGGGAGGAAACTTGCCAAACATTACTTTGTTGCTTCTTTGGAGAAGAGAGTGAGTTACAAATTACAGATTCCTATGAAGTGGAGATGTGCACCCCCCCCCCAAAAAACTTATTCCTAACCCAATCCATATTCTTTCTCTTATTCCAACCCCATTTGACACAAAAGGTGAGCCATTCTGCATCTACACTGGAGAGATAACCCGGTTTGGCACTGCTTTTAACTCTTTCTGTGGCTCAAGGCTATGGAATTCAAGTCATTGGTGACTTAGGGGATAGAGTTACCATAAGTTCCTTTGGGGGGGGGGGATAGTTTGCCCTGGCCATCCTCTGGGGCTGAGACAGTGTGACTCCTCGCCCAAGGTCACTGCACAGAGTCCTATACATCCAGTCCCCCCCCCCATCCATCCATCCACTGCAGCCACCCTATTGCTCTTAACCCCCCCAGTCCTCCTCCTCCTCCTCCTCCTCCTTCCCATCCCTGGCCAACCTTTGCTGCTGCTGGTGGTGGGGCTGGTGGCTCCTTGGTCACTCTGGTTAAACTCGAAGAGGAACTCGAAATCAAACTCGGGATCTTCCTCCAGGCCGGTGGTGGTCATCATCATGGACTTATATGGAGCTGAGTGAGCAGCTCAAGTGCAGCCCCAGCTTCTGCAAGGCTCAGGCAAGTTTTGGCAAAGCCTTTGATGGGGGGTTTCCCCTCTGCAAAGCACCTGTTGCAGGGCTGGGGAAGGAGGAGGGGGGGTCCCTTGAGTCCTCTTGGGCTGCCTTGTGGCTGCCTTGCAATGAGCTGCAAATGGCTCTCCTCCTGCTGCTGCTGCTGCTGCTGTCCCCTCCTGTGTGTAATGTGACCCCTCTTATCTCTAGATCGCTGCCTCTCTCTCTCTACTAGTGAGATCCTCCCCCTCTCCCTCCCTTTGTTTATCTCCACCCGGAAACATCAACAAGAAGCCTCTTCTTCTGCCTTGGCTTCGCCCTCCCTCCTCGGTTCCTCATTTTAAAATAAACCTCCCTCCTCTGATCCTCTCTCTCTGCTCGAGTTACGCTCCATTCTAAGAGTCAGAGAGAGAAACTTGTTGCTGCTGCTGGTCTCTTTGCCAGGTCCAAGAAGAGGCCCCAGAATTGAAGGGGATGGAGCAGCCAAGTTGAAAGGGGAGTGTGTTGTGCAGGGAAGCCCAGGCACATTGGGGCTTTCTAGATTGGCAAAAAGAAGTGTGTTCATGGCTGCATGAAACTCTAGCCTTTAGATGAGAAAAAGGGAAAGTGTGCCATGAAAACGCTTTTTTTTTTTTTTTTTTTTTTTTGCGTTTTAGGGGAGAAGAAGTGCCTTTAAAAAGGTGCTGGTTTTCCCAGCTTCTTTTTTAAAAACTGCGGAACAGCGCAGCTCCATCTAAAGGCTGTGGTGCAGCTGCTAAGCATTAAGGAAAAGGCAACTTCATGTCACACTTTCCTGCCAATCTAGAAAGCCCAATTGGTTTTTGGCACCATCCTCAGCAGGAGGCAGCAAACTAATCCACCCAGGCCTCCTCTTAGATGGCCAGGACACGTCCTGCATATTACTGTCCCCAGGGTTTTTGTTGTTTTTTTCCTTTTCTTTTCCAGCATTTCCTCCATTCTGAGCAGGGCGAACTAAGAAGCACAGAACGCACCTGAGGAAGTAGGCTTAAGTCTAGGGACGTTTATCAGACTTGAAGAAATTTCTCTCATTTTCGAATGGAGCCAGTTCACAATTACGTGAATTTGCTACTTTAGCAAATTTACGTGAATTCTAATTGCATTCAGAATGCATTCAGAATGACTTCCCATTGCCCAAAATTGCATGAGATACTCTAATACACAATAACATAAAACCTATGATTGCATTCGGAATGACTTCCCATTGCCCAAAATTGCGTGAGATACACTCATACGCAATAATGTGAAACTCCATGATTGCATTCGGATTGCCACTGGATTATACTTCCAATTTCCGTCATCTGATAATGTCCCTAGGAAACTTCTTTCTTTCCGTTACTGTATACAGTATGCTCATGTAT
The DNA here is from genome assembly GCA_034509955.1 of Urosaurus nigricauda. Lineage (NCBI taxonomy): Eukaryota > Metazoa > Chordata > Lepidosauria > Squamata > Phrynosomatidae > Urosaurus > Urosaurus nigricauda. The sequence continues at coordinate 176,699,209 of JAOEGL010000004.1, forward strand.
AAGTCTAGAAAATTTAGTCAAAAGTTTGACTCTCCAAAAACTGAGTCAACTTATCCACGGGTCAATGTAAGTATTGTGCTTTAACACTTATTTTAAAAAGAAGATATCACCTGGCAAAAGGCAAGAGCATAACCTCTCCTGGAATCACTGACCACCCCCTCCTCTAGTCTCTCATCCATCCAGCCTTTAGTAGGAGCACAAACATGCCTGTTGGGATTTTGTACATTTTTTGGCATTGTTTTCCGTTGCTTCAACATTTAGATCCTTTGTTCGTGCCTCTAAGTTTTACCCTGGACTTATCCACAGGTCATGTCAAAAACCATAATTTTGGTCCCAAAACCTGCCCTTGACATGAAGTCAATTTATAGTCAAATATATATGGCAGTCTCAAAGGTGCTACAAGATCTCTCCACATAATGATTCCACAGACTAAAACAGCTATAACTTTTAATTCTAAGAAGCACACATCTATATTTAGCTTTTATGTGGGCATGTCCAACATTTTTTCTTGTATGTCCTACATCTTGCAGTGTCTTGTCCTCCTTTGCGGTTGGGACTGCCTGGTCACCCTGTCCCCTGGTAGTGGGAATAGAAATAAAATAGTAACAAAATAGATAAGTGACCATTTGCAGCCCAAATGAACCAACAAGAGGCAGTAGTTGGGTTGCTTTGGTTTGATGCTCTGACTAATGGTAGGGCAGTTGTTGGTCATTTCCAAATTATGGCAACCCTAAGGAGAAACTATCATCAGCTTTTCTTGGCATGTTTCTTCAGAGGGGTTTTGTCATTGCCATCCTCTGAGGATGAGAGGATATGATTTGCCCAAGGTGATCCAGTGGTTTTCATGGCCAAGCTGGGGATCAAACCCTGTTCTCCAGGGTTGCAGTCCAACACTATACTATGCTGGCTCCACTACTGTCACTATCATCCACTACTCCACTACCATCCCTGGTGGTGGTTGGGGGGTGGAATAAAATAACAAAATAGATAAGTAACCATTTCCAATCACACCCTAAATGGATCAAGAAGAGGCAGTAGTTGTGTTGTATTGGTTCACACTCTGCCTAGTGTTAGGGCAGGCTCAGCACTTAAGTTACTTGGGGAAGTAAAAATAGTGTTGGTGTTCTGCTTCCATCACCCTCAACTGGTGCACCTCTGTCTTGGTGGGGATTTCATTCCACAAAAACAACCTATTGGTCTTGCAGTTGTGGGTTGAAAATTACATCACACCCAGTTCAGCCATGCACTGCTTGTCCTCTCCAATGGAAAAACTAAAAATTAGACAGGCACACATACCAAAAATATAAAAAAGAAAGTCAGGGGAGGAATTCCTCACAAGGCCAAGGGGCCCAAACTGCTGGTCCCTGCCTACATAAGAGACACACTTCTGCTGGGACTCCAGAAAAGCATTTTTAAGGTCGAGAGGGGATCAAGGCAGTCCAACTTTAATTTCAAGTCAATAGTTACATCCCACCCCACCCCAACTATACATAAAATACATGGTTCGAGGTTGGGATGTGAAGAGTGTCCCTGCAGCAACCCGTAGCAGTAGTAGTCAGGATAGCCAGTATCGAGGAATGCTAGGAGCTACAGTCCAACATCTGCAGGGTCCCATGATTCTCAGCTTTGGACACTTCTAGGACCAATCTTTGTATCTTTAGTCCATATTGCCCTCTCCCCTACCACAGCTCTCAACTCAGTTTTTCCCAGCATAGAAAAAGTTATATCCCTCCTATTCCCTAGACTAAACAAGCAGGACTCAATAATTTGGGGGGGGGGGGGGGGACTCAACAGCACTTGCACCAATTAAGCTCTGAACCGATTAATATTTTTGGGAGTAGGGTCCAGGCCATCCTGGCTACTCTGCAGGTGGGGAGGTGATCTTACCCCTTCTTCCCCTTCTCTGCTGGTCTCCCTGTTCATCTCTCTGTAGGCTAATATGATGGCTACCTGAAGAATGAAGTCAGTTTCTCCATGGATGTAAGAAAAATTGGACCCTTGCTGGGTTACAAAGATAAAAGGAAACAGGCATAGAGGGCATCCTAAAGTAGGGCCAACACATCCATCATTTTCTGAGATAGAGGAGAAAGACTTCCCCACATCCCCAAAACAATAAATGAATTGTCCTAAGGAAACCAATTGCCAGCTGCTGCCCTGAGACAGTACGTGACACGTGTGGTCCAAAATTTACCAGCTCCTGGAGTTTAATATTGTGATAATTGGTCCCCGGGGACAGCTGAGTGGGAGGGCTCAAGCCAGAAACGAGATTCTAACTGCATTAAGCAACTCTGGGGGTAGAACAGACCCTGTCTTAGATACATAGATTAGCTGCTTTTTTTTTTTTTTAACTGAAGGAATGGCATAGTTTTACCACCTTGCTCTTCTGGCTTGAAAAACTGGCTTGAAAGCAAAAGAAAAGACAACCATCTATTTTATTTCCCACTGGTTGCTCTGGAACTCTGACAGTGCCTTGGAGGGATTTTTTAAAAAAAACAACAACTCCAAACCAGTTCCCCAAAGGTCAAGTTATAAAAGCATATCAAATTCCAAAATATGCACCTTGGGGCAGGGGATGGTAGGTTAAGACCTGTCCTAACCCTATGCTCATATTTTGTCTCTAGTAATAGCAGTAAGAGGGTAAGAGAATTGGGAAACAGATATGCAATTCCTTCAGCATAAACCCAAACCCACATTTATCATGCCAGTATGCTAATATTCCATTACACATATTTATGTGATGATTGCAGGATATGTGGATTGAATTATAAATTGATGTAATCTCAACTCTACATGGAACTGTTCTTACTACAGCCTCATCTTGGTACTCAAATCATAGGAGTTGGTTCTGCAAGGTGTTTCTCATGTTACCAAACAGGTGGGCCCTTCGAGGTCTTTGGAGGCATGGAAGAATCAGGTACCCTAAGTGTCCACTTCTCAGCAGAGGTTACTATTGGGCATATCTTCCTAAAACTAGTAAATGAGAAAAACCTGCAGTTTTTGCAAAGTTGAACAGATATGGAGTCTTTCAACATTAACAGCTGAAGACATTTTGCTGCTTGAAGCAGAGCACCAAATAGCACCCTCCTCATGCCAGAGACAACATTTTAAAACAAGAATGGGGAATCTTTGGTTTTCCTGCTGTCTTGTGAGAGACATGCTATGTGTTATAACTCAGTAGATTACCGCAAGTGACTTTTAAACTGTGATTATATCTGGGGGGAAAAGTAGCTTTGGTAATACTTATCACAGGATGACACCTCCGACCAGTAGTTGCTGCATCTCCCAACAATGTTCAGGGTGTCCCTTTTCATTGACAGGAGAAACCCATCAATGAGCTGGCAATAGTGTAAGTGCCCAGGTGTGAAACGTGTCCCCTTCATTCCCCCTTTCCCCCTCCCCATTCCTATTCCCAAGCACCCCAATTCTCTCCCCCCCCCCCATTTCTGTTTCTAAAAATACTTTTTGTGTTGACATTGCAGTAGCAGAGATCTAGAATTGCATGAGTTTTTTAAAAAATGCTGAAAGGCATGCTGAGTAGGGCATTAGGCAGGGAGGCAGGGTTAAAGGGAACTCAGGAAGAGAACATGATGGCAGGAGCAGCCCCAGTCGCATAATTCCAAAGATGTGCAATACTGGGGCTCTGAACACAGTAGGTTTCCACTTTTTCTCCCTGACATGGATCACTGCGATAAAAGGGATCATGCTGTTGGAGAGAAGATCTGTGTATGCTAGATCTGCTTCTAGAATGTTCTTTACAAATGCCTTCATAGTATTGTTCTTTCCACAACATGTGAAAGTGTTACCCATTGTCTGAATGTAGCCTCTCACAGTACTCCCAGCCCAAAAGTTTTCCCCCCTCTATAATGCCCCCAGAAAATATGGGGGCAAGTTTGCCACTTTTTCAGGGGGACTGAGCTGTTTTACAAACATTAAAGACAATTTATAACAGGAAATGACCAGGAATTCCAACTCTATGGCTCTATGATTCTATGTTATACTATTACTATATAGAGAACATAGGTGGCTCATTGTTGGTATAGGGGGCTACCTCCCCCTCATACCATGAGCTACCCTATGGATAAAAAGAACCCAGAATGTTGGAAGAATTTGTGGCCAGCTTATAAACAGGCATCTATATTGTTTGCCTGTCCTCTTCTGTGTGATGATTTCCATGATGACAACTCCAGCATTCTTAAATATGAAAATCATAAACAGCCTGCAGTTAATGTTTGACACCTGGCTTCCAGAAAACAATGTTACTTTTTAGCTCTGCATAATATACTGTAATATTTCTTTGTAGTGATTAAACTGTGACTTTTTCTCTCTGCTTGGTCCATATGCAGAGAAGTAAATAGTGCCTATCCATATTTCTTTACATTTGGGGAATGTAATCGTGCTTTCTCTTAAAAGGGTCTGTGATCCAAGGTTTATTTTAAGGAGGAGAGAAGCAGCTATTCTGAACAGCAGTTAAGTGGAAAGCCATTTATGCCCTCTTTGTCTTCCTCAAATAATGTCTTTGCTCCAAAGAAACCTATGGTAATCTGCTGGATCTAAACTTGGATGCTCATGACACATTCTTGTTTCTTCTGCCCTCATGGTCAATCATATGATCCATTTCCAATGCACTGGTGCCAGCCTGAGTTGACCTTTGAAGTGATTTTGTTCTGTTCCATCAAATGGACAGATGCCACCAAAATGTACCCTCAAATATGGCAGGAACAATTTTTCAACAAGCAATAAATAGTGGAACTGGTGAGCTCATAAACTTCAGCCTGTAGCAAATGCCAGGTTATTGATCTCTTAATTTATAGTGAATAGCTGTCCCTGAGGAATGCATCTATGTTTGAAATGCATTTGAAATTTGGAAAGCAGCTTGCAAATACATTTTTACCTGCATCTATCACTCTTAGCATCTTTTAATTCTGGATGTTCACAAGAGGAGGTCAAAATTCAAAATCTGCTTAAAATATTCACTTCTACTGAATTCACCTTTTTGAAAAAGTGGCTGTTATGAGCTGAACTTGGAGTGGCTTGACACTCCAAAGACATAGGGTTGTTCTCATTGATAATGGCATTTTAAGATTAAGAATCTTAATATTAAATTTCCATCTCTGATGAGAAGAGTTTTATCCTTGAATTTTTAAAACATTAATCCCTCCTCTGTATTGTTTTTGAATTCCTTTTCAAAATAAGTAAAAATGAATCTCTAAACCTAGCTTCCTTAAAAATTAAATCTCTACACTGTTTGAAGGCTTAAGGAGTGGTGAGGAATGAGGTTGGGTTGGAGAAGATCAGTGAAAAGTGTGGAATAGCCATTAGGGAACCTGGAAGATGACCATTTACTCCAATGGCAGATACTGTCCTAATTGCCTAAGGCTTCCAGATTTCTAGAGCAGGCTGTTTGGCTAACCAACATGAAATGAAAGTTTGAGGGCAAATGTAAGTTGCCAGTCTGTACGGATTGGAAGTTTTGAAAATGTGTTTGTATCTAGGTATAGGTGAGCCTGGTCTCTTTCTCAATCTTCTGTCTTCCCCTTTCTACCCATCTGTCAATGTGTGTATGTTGCATACTTAAATATGGTACTATTATGTTGCCTGCACCCGAGCCACAAATGATTCCAACCACCTACACTCCAAATGAAATGGAAGAGAATTATCTACTGAGAAGTGTTATGTTCATATGGTTTGAATTGTCAGACAGACTTCTTCCTCTACTAGCAAGCTGGGCTTTGGTTGCAGCTGGGATCAACCAAACTTAGGTCCAGCTTCCCAACTGCTGAATCTCAAGTTACAACTTGAAAGACACCACTGAAAAGCTGAGTAATGCTTACTCTGAATCAAAAAAATTGGTAAAATAGTATATTTGTTTGTGACATATATATTTGTGACATATTTGTTCCAATACTGTCATGCTAAAAATGGCATTGCTGTAGTCAATGTGAATACTTATCAAATTTAGGGAATGGGCCACTAGGGTGCAATGAAACTCTCAGCTTCAATTGCTCACATTTAGTTCAGATCCCAGTACTTTTTGTTTCAGTATTGTTGTATTAATCAGGCTAAATGGCTACTTTGAATCCTGATCCCCAATCCTCCCTAAAGATTTCTAGACTTTTGGGGATAGGGTGGGTAGCCTTAATACTGTACTTTATTTAGCTGCAGCACCCACTAGTGCCAACTGTGTGGAAAAGACATATTTGTGTAGAAGTATATAACAAGTATGTTACAATTTTGATATTTTTAATAAAAGCTTGGAATTATTAAACTAAAGGGCTATGAATGATGTCACTCTATGTAGAAACATAGAACTGGAATGGGACAAATAGGCCATCAGCCCCTTGCTCAATGCAGAAACTCCAGCTACAGCATCTGCAGCAGGTAGCTGCTCAGCATCTTTTTGAAGACATCCAGAGAAAGAGCCCCACCACCTCTCTAGATAAGTGGTTCCATGCCGTCAAAAAATTTCTTCCATGTGTTTACTTGTACTACCTGGTCATTTCCCACTTATGGTGACCCAAAGGCAAACCTATCATTGGGTTTTCTTGGCAAGATTTATTCAGACGAGGTCTGCCCTTGCTTTCCACTGAGGTTGAGAGAGTGTGACTTGCCCAAGGCCACCCAGTGGGGTTCCATGGTTGAGTGGGGATTCAAATGCTCATCTCCAGAGATGTAGTTCAGCACTCAAACCACTGTGGCACACTGGCTCTCAGGACCAATTTAGCATATACCACTCCAGAGCTTAATGTTTCAAACGCCATGACATGACCCCTAGCCAGCATGCCCGGTATCTGGGGGATTCTAGAAGCTGTACTCCAAAATGTAAATTTCCATACTCTGTCCGGTCCTTCCATGCTTTTAGCTCTTAATACCCCTAGTGAACACTCCCTCTTCTCTCTCATTTCCTCCCACACACAGAGACAATACTCACACATGTTGTTATTATTGTTTTGTTGTTATGTGTCTTCAAATAATTTATGACTTATGGAAAGGCAGATCTATCTCTGGGTTTTCTTGGCAGAATTTGTTTAGATGAGGTTTGCCTTTGCCTTTCTCTGAGGCTGAGAGAGGGTGACTTGCCCAAAATCACCCTGTGGTCCATGGCCACATGGGGAGTCAAACCCTGGTCTACCAGTGTTCTTGTCCAACACTGAAACATACTACATTTCAGAGCAATTTCAAAGGGGGAAATTAGATCATTTAATGTGGCTCTTCCACAGTAAGTGGCTTGCTGACTAGGCATACAGTGGTTGAATGTTTTTTTCCCCTTGATATAACAAGTAGCAGTTATATTTCCAGAATCTTTATGTTTCTTAAGAAATAAAAGTTGTTATAAACAAAGCTCAGATTCTTTGCTTGGTGATATAGTGCTTTCACATTAGCCAAGATAGTTTTAAAGTCTGCAACATGCAAATGACCTCACCGTCCCAGAAGCCTGGGCTGCAGAGCTCCCAGATCTTCAAGGCTGTATTTCAAAGGAATAGTTTTTAAAAGCAGTTACGGAAATGGTATTCCACTACATACTCTGGGAATCCCATTTTCCAGCCTGATGGCTGAAAAGACCATCACAGAGTGCCAGGAAAATACCATTTTTCCATGAGATCCACTCTACTTCTCCCTCCTCCCCCTGTACTTTCCATAACAAAGTGCTATATTGCCTTACACATTTTCTATTATAGTTTACGCTGCTCTGGCAAACATCTGCTCCTGGTTTCCCCCCAGGCAATTTACAGAATCTGATACTGAACTGGTGGTAACCACTGGTCCTTCAACACTGTTGCTTCCAACGTTCCTAACAGATACGCCTGCCAGTCTTCTTGATGGGGAATTAGCCAAGTGTTCTGATGTTGGGCAGGGGTGTGCGTGTGAGAGAACTGGCTCTCAGTGAAAGAAGTTGTTGTTATTGATTTAAGAGGCACATCTGCACAGCCGATTGGCAAGAGAAACTACAGATACATTGTGTAATGTACCAGTCTTCTCTGTGCTTGCTGCCTTTCGATTATTTCTTTGCTTCCAGCTGTTTGTTCAAAGTTCGCAAGGCTGAATCATCAGAGTATGTGAAAAGTCTTTGGCATCATCTTTCAAAAAAACACCATTTGGAATCATCAGGATAATTTTTAAAAGGAATTTGAGGGGGTAGAAGAGGATTCAATAAATGGTGAGATGATTAGGCACCTTTGCTCCACTGTTAGTTTTAATTTCTCCCCATTTCTTATTTTGTTTCTTTAATCGTATTTCTAATCTTTAGAACAGGTTAAAGTACTTACAAATAAGAGTGCATAACAAGAATCAAAATAAAATTTCTGTTATTAAAACAATTGCTTTCTGATCCTTTAAAGGGAACAGGTTTTTTAAAAAAAGGTCCGACTATCTGAGATCTGGAATCAAAAGGAATATGCCAAAAGCCAGGAAAAAATTAGGTAAAAGAGAATTAGAAGGGTTTTTTTTTTATTAAAAAAAAACAAAAAAAACATATTCAGTTCTCTTTTAGATTGTGATAGTAATTTCTGCTTTTCAAACATAAGAGAAAGCTCTTTTGTCGTTTAAGGGAAGTTTGCCCCAAATTATCAACTAAATTGGGTCAAAACTAGACTTGGCTCCCAACATTTTGTGAGATGTGTAATCCAGGGCATAGGTGCTACTTGATCCACATACCAAACAAACTGAAATGTGGATAGTAGGAACCAGAGTAAGGGCAATTGAGAGTTGGGATCAGTCTTTAGTAACCCTTAGCCTGGCCCTGACAATGGGCTGTCTGGTACCAAACAGGGCCACGGCCACTGCCACTGCTGCTGCCTCTTCCCTGGCCTGATACTAGTGCCAGTCCCTCACTCATTCCCTGATCCTCGTACCAGATGGGTGGCACTTCCATTATAATACACTACCAACAGACACCCTCTTAGATCCTCCCAAATCCAGTGCTCAGGACTCTAAAATGGCAGCCACCTACTATGAATCATATTGAAAGGCTCAGACAAATTTATAGACTGATTCAAGAGGGCTATCTGAAACTAAACAAAGAAAACAGTAAATTTGCCATGTTGAACACCATAAGCAAAGCAGGCTTAAAATGTGGTGCAATGTAAATATGAACAATAGCTGAAATGCCAGCTCTAAAGAAGGATTACTTTAAGTGTGAATTGTTTACCTTCAGAGTGAATTATAAACACAGCAAGTGACACCACCACTGTGGCAGTTGTTCCCTGAGAAGTTGAGTTTCAATGGATGTCAATCCATGAAACAGTAGTCAAGCTGTGAAGAAACAGATACAGAACAAAAGCACCTGTGTCGAAGCATTACAAACTGGAAGAATGAATGAACTGTGTTTGTGAATGTCAATTCTGCATGATGAGATGCTGCTGTATCATTGCAGAACAGCTCTCCTGTGACATATCCTTCCAAGGCACCGACAACTGACTAACATAATTGTCTTGAGACAGAAAACAAAAAGTTTGCAATAGTGTTTTAGAACTGTGGAAACAGATTACAAATTATTGGAAGCCATTTTCAACCAACATTTATATCCAAAAGTGCCTACTATGCTTCCCAATAATAGAGAAGTGGTGATTACGCAGACCAATCAAATTATTAATAATTGCACTTTTATCAAGAGAATATATCTGTGCTATATGGAAGCATTGGGGTATTTGGCTCAGTATTGTCTACTTTGGCTACCAGCATTCCCCTATAATTTTCAAAGATGGTTTCTTTCCAATCCTACTTAGAGGTGACAGAGGTAGAATCTGGGATCTTCCACATGCAACATATGTGATTGTATTACTGAGCCACAATATATCCCTTTAATATTTCCCATATACCTCCAGGACATTATAAGGAACAAAGTAGAACAAGTTTTGCAGAGGATGGTGATGCTGTATATCCCATTATGTCTTATTTGGCACTTAGCACTGAATCACCAAAATGTTAGCTGCCAATTTTAATACCACAAATTTTAAAAAATGTCAAATAGTTCCTGTAAACTATAAGTGTTTTGTAAACCCTAAAGATCCTAGTTTTAGGGATGATAACAAATACTTCAAATAATATCTGTACTTTCTGAAACTATAGAGGAGGACTCTGTGTGTATTATGGATTCATATTTTAACTGCCTGAATCATAACACCAAAAGGCCTAAAGAAAGAAACACCCAATACCATTCATGAGTGTCATCTTGGCACTGAGCTACATAAAAGAAGAGCTCAGTGTCTGTACAGGAGCAAGAAAAATATAAAAATTGAAGATGCGGTATACTCTTCAGATGGAAACAAAACAAAAAAACTTTTATGTTACCTCGATTAATGCTTAAGGTACAAATCTCAAAGGACAAAAGTGTAAGGGGGTTACATATAGTGAGAACGAGTAAAATTCACTCCAAGTTGGAGGTGTCAAATACTATTGCAGTAGTGACAGTTTCTTTGTCTTTTAAAAATCATTTGTATATCAGCATAGGTGAGCTCATTTTGATGGCCCCAACTTCCCTTCTCAAAATGGGGTGTGATATAGTATTATTTCTGTTGGTATTCTAGAATTAAAAAAAAATTGTAGCTTCTAGTACATGGCCAGCAAGAGGAGTTCTGTGGCTGCTGGTAAAATTACTTATCCTTTTTTGTATCAAAGTCAAACTCAGTAGTGCTGAAAAACCTCATTTGCTTCTGATCTGTTGCTGATTGCATGAAAGGAGTAGAAGAGCTGCATCTCATGGCCTGAAAAAGGCTCCTCAGACTCAAAAGTGGTACTTGCAGGCAAAGTATCTGTTTCTCAAATAGAAGACCACAGCATTAGCGTCTCAAGGAAGAATGAATGAAAGAAGTTGCAGCATAAAGTAAAGAGAAGGTTCTGAACATGGCAGACTGTAACTACAGCAAGAAACAGGGTGATAAAAGAATCTGTTAAACACAGAGAGCATTGTTTTATTTTAAAATGAGAATGAGAGAGTGAGAGAATGATAGTAGTATGCAAAGTCTTCTGCGAGTGGGTGCATGGAAAAACAACAACAACAGTATTGGGGAACACTAGCCAAAAGAAAGAACTAACAAACCTAGGGCAGCAACCATTTTGCGATTGTAGGACGGTAAATCTTAGGGTATTGGTTAAAGCCTCACCAAACTAGTATGCTTCTCTTGATCTCCAGGGAGAGACAAATCTCACAGCAAGCAGCACTTAAACCCTAGCATCCATTCCACCCATTCCTAGCTGGCTCTATGGCTTAAAGGTGTTTATATGCTTGTCTGTGCTCACCTTGAGGGTCTTTATATGCATCTGCACTTGTGCAACCTTGATGTCCCAGAAAGCCAGAGGTGAGGGGATAGGAATGGGAGACAGATGGTGGGTTAATTTATTTGTGCCATTTGGATCAAGGTAGGGGGTGGAATGACAGCAAGATAACTTGTGTCACCTCTTGTTATACATAACCTGGCAGCAGTGCTGCAGGTCCTAAGGGGAAACTAGCTCTCCAAGGATTGGCAGTCAGCTTTCTACAACCCCTAGCAGCAGCACAGGATCTGGTAAAACTCCTGTCATGGGGTGCATCCACACTGTAGAAATAATGCAGCTTGAAACCACTTTAACTGCCATGGCTCCATCCTACAGATTCCTTGGATCTGTAGTTTTCTGAGGCACCATCAGTCTTTGGCAGAGAATGCTAGAGACCTTGTAAAACTACAAATCCCAGGATTCCATAGGATGTGGGCTACAGAAAGTAAAAGTGGTGTCAAACTGCATTATTTCTACAGTGTAGATGCACCCATGGATGCTCATGTGGGATGTAAGTGGCAAATAGCCTGACAGGAACTCCTTCATCAGTTTTGCAAAGGTTTTGTAACTTTTTGCATGAACTGCTGAAAAATGCCTTGGTTTGTTTTTAACTGGCTCTGGCTTGCCAAATTATCTGGTTAATGGGGTTTTGCCCAGGTCACCCCCTTGTCAATTTTCATGATCATCTGGCCATTAGTTCCACTCTTCGTGCCAGTCCTAGCTGCCTGTTGTACAACATCACAAGGACCCATGACATCACAAGGACATGCCCCATGGTCTCAGGTATGTCTCTGCAATCTCTAGGAATGCCATGCTGCTAGCCTGATAACCCTAATTATATACCAAGTGTCAAGTTAATCGGCTGTGTTGTGCATGCCATGTTCCATTCACACTATTTTATAGAAGCAACAAATATTTGAATTATTTAAAGTGGATTGGTCAAAACTGATACAGAGGTTGCCTAATTCTTTTTCAAATGAGGACTTTTCTAACAGGGAGCTACATGACACAGAGAAATTATATGCTGTATTTGTGATGTGAATACTTATTTGTATTATTTTTAATATTTATCCATCTATCTAGCTTTTGCCCAAGCATTTTGCCTGCATTCAAAACCATCCTCTTTGTTCTTTGCTAACCAGTCCATATCAGCCTTTAAACCAATGTTAGCTAACATGCAAATGCATGGATCATTTTTCCAGTACACCTATATTTCACTGCTTCAGGTGCACCCAGACAGGGAAATGCCTGCGCAGTTTGTGGCCTATTAAGCCAGCCTGCCAATATTGAAAAGGTTTTTTAAAAAAACATATGGACATCTACTGATACTGCAGAGCATAAAGTATACAAAAAACAAACCAAAAAGCCCCCAGGAGGTTTATTAAGTTTCTTGTGGGCTACTGTACAAGAGTAGTTGGTTACATTCAGCTTAGGGTTTCACAAGTTATACAAACTTTCTAAAGATAAAAATAGATTATACAGTGTTGAGTATACAGCACCACAAATTTGCTATTTTGAGAAGGGTTAGCTTTGTTGTTTTAGCAAAAACTAAGTGCCTTGTGGCCCCTTAAGAGCTAACAAATGTGTTAGTTTTAATGTATAACAAGGCCCTTTGTAGTTATTCTGTTGTCCATACATATGGTGGTGGGAAAAGTTGCCATTCATTCCTAACAACCCTAATATTCTTCTCATCACATGGGCAGATGCTATGGAAAGTCAACCCGACCTGTGGTATATTCAAATATGTATGTCCTGTTTGGTGAACGCTTGTCTCTTTGTCAGTCATTATCAGCTGGTTATGGCACATCAGCATTAATACTGATGAGATTAATCTTTTCCTCCTCCTTCTTGCTCTCTATCTGATGACATCCCAGAGCTCCATTTGAATGCTTACAGACAAGAGACGCCAGTGCACCACTCTGTGGTTCTGTGACGTTTTTAATTAGTGAGCCATTTTATTATTATCATGGTTAGATCACTTGTTGTCAAAATGGAAAGCACAAAATTAACCAAGTATACAAAGACAACCCCCAAAATAGAATGTTCTGAAGAACAAGTGTGATATAATCCTTAGAGTGTTGAACTGGAACATGGGAGATCTAAGTTTATGTCCCCATTGAGCCATGAAATTAATTGGGTGATCTTCGGCCACTCACATCAGCCTGTCTCATGAAACTGTTGTGAAGATGTAAGTAGGGAGGAGAGCTGTTGTGAGGATATAGGCTTCCTTGAAGAAATGTAGGTTATAAACATAACTACAGTGGACCATTGGTATCCACTGAAGTTTGGTTCCCGGACGCCCTGGGGATACCAAAATCTGTGGATGTGCAAGTCTCATTAAATACATTGGCATAATAAAATTGTGTCCCTTATATAAAATAGCAAAATGAAGGTTTGCCTTTTGGAACATATATATATATATATATATATATTCTGTAATATTCTCAAGACGTGGATGGCTGAGTTTGTGTATAGTTAAATCCGTGGATATGGAGAGCAGACTGTAAGAAACAATAAACAAACTGGCTAGCCAAAAGGATAGAACACAGCCTATACATCTCCAAAGTTGATTGAGAACTATTTGGGGTTTTTTTTTCAAAACAAACAACATTTTCTACATACATAAACTGAAAAGTGTATCATGATGGCAGCCTAGGCTGAGTACAGATTTAATGCTGCCTGTTCTCCAAATCATGGCTGTGAAAATATGAGCAGCACACTGAGTGTTAGTGTACATTTCTCAGACATGCATTTATCTCCTCCATTTTATTTTTGGATCCAACCATGGCACAGTATTGTACCTCCTCCAGTGCTAATGACAACCATGGTTGGCTCAAACCACCATTTGAAAACTGATTTTAACCATTACTGTAGATTGTGTTTGGAAGCTAATTGTGATTAGTGAAAATACTACTGTGAATACCAGACCATAATTGTCTCACAAAATAATTTTTAAAAAGCAGGAAAAAACTTGATGTTTGAAAGAGAGCGGGATCAAGAAGTATCATATCTGCACTGGGTCGCAGAATTCAATTTAATTCAGTATAGAAACAAATGTATGTGATCTACCTCCAACACAGGATGTTAGGAATTATTATCAAAGATGATAAACCACATCTCATTTATCTCACTCTAATGCCACATAATCCAAAGAAACTGCAAGCTCAGACTTGTACAGTGGACCCTTGTTATCTGCTGCGGTTTGGTTCCAGGACCGTCTGTGGATAACAAAATCAATGTATGCTCAAGTTCCATTAAATATAATGGCACAACAAAATGGTGTCCCATATATAGAATGGGAAATCAGGGTTTGCTATTTGGAATTTATACTTTTTGGGAATGTTTTCAAGCCATGTATGTTCAAACCTGTGGATAAAAAAAATCTGTGGATAAGGAGGGCCAACTGTATTGAATTAATATGGCTTTTTTTGCTGAGATTTCATTCCCGTACCCTGCTCATGTTATAATCTCAGAAGATAAAACAGAAAAACTCCATAAGGCAATTAGAAATATACTTCCTAAAAATTATTCCCACATTATTTTGATTTCAGGTGAGCACCCATAATTTGCAAATATTCTTTTATTAAATTATAGTGACATTTCAGAAAATCTCAGTAAAACATTATTTCAGTTATTGCTATTCCTACCCTCTGAAATAATGTAGAGAATTCCATAACAATTTAAGATGAGTTACAAATATGAATGGGTGTCTCAGCCCCAACCCAACAATTACCACAGCAGCTCATTTCTTTGATTTGGTTTAGCTCAGCGGTTCTCACAGCAAGCCTCTCTAAATCAAGATGAAAACTTTCCCAGTCTCTCTTGACGCATTAAAGATTTCTATACATAAGTTGATAGGATAGGAAACAGTGTGGCAACTGCATACAGATAGCTACAGCTGTTATGATGCACACATGTGGTATATACTGTGTATGCCAAAGACCTGAAACCAACCATAGCTTTCTAGGAGCATGTACACATACACTGAATAAGGAGGGCCAAATCCATCAGTTTCACTTTCTCCTACGTTTAATTTCTTTAAAATCTCAAGTTCTTTCCCCCCTGTCTCCAAAGACATTTGTGAATTCTGGGAATTTCTTAGCAAAAACAAATGATATTCCCAGCTGTCTGCACTGGCACAATTCAACACACACACCTATTTTCAATATGGAGACCACAAGATCCTACTTGGCTGCCAGACAGCTGGCCAAAGATAAGGGAGGAAGGGCTGAAAGCCCTAGATCTGCACAGTAAACATGGTTGAATACACAGGGATTCAAACACAAGCTTTTCAGAACTAACCACTCAAAACCCTCCGACTGGATGGACAAGTATCTGATTTGATTTTCCGCACATCTGTTTTTAATTTTTTTTTCTCAAGTTCTTCTGTCAAATTTATGAAGAAACAGATGAATTTTGCTAAGCTCTGATTATAAAAACACACAACCCAGCAAAATTATCATCCATCTCTAGCAGTGAATTCCTTTTTCAAAATATATATACCAGTTGTCACCCCTGGAACTCTCAGAAGATTAATTGAGGGGAGGGGGGGTCACAAACAATGTGTCAGGCAGCATGCAGCATATGCCAGCAGTCGCTATCTTACAACAAAATCCTGCACTTAAATATCTTTAAAATCGCAGGCAAATTAAAAGCCCTTAGTCTGCTGGGCAATAAAGCATGAAATGTCAGCTCTAAATGAGCCTCCCTGGGGAAAGCATTCCAAGGCCATAGTGTATCACAACAGAAAAGACCTCCTCTCAGGGTCACTTGATCTCCATACAGAGGGGAACCACAGAAAGAACCTCTGATGGTAAATATAATACTCACAAATAGAGTTGTCCCACAGAACAGATATCTGTATGGAAGCCTTTCATAGGTAGATATGTGATCGGGTATGAAGTGGTTTGTGTGTGATGTAACGTGTTGCACTAGGACTCTGGGAATCCAGAGTTTGAATCCTTGCTCAGCCATGGAAAGCCACTGCGTAACCTTGAAGAAGTCACACTCTCTCAACCTCAAAGGGAAAGGCAAACCCCCTCCCTGTCGGAACAAATCCTGTCAAGAAAACCCAGTGACAGGTTAACAGCCATGGCAGTTAAAGTCATACCAAACTGCTATAACTATGTAGTGTAAAAAAGACTTAAGGCAAAATAGAGAGATGACTTTTTATGCAAAACCTTTACTCTCCTGGTTAGTATGTGCAGCAATCAATGCAGAAAAAAGTAGAATAGGGCTAACATGGGGCCAAGGAATGATTAGGAATTTTCCAGAATGCGATGGGGATACTTTTTGGATAACTCTTCCCAGGTGCCCCAGCCAACATCGACATTGATCATATTGGCTGGGAAATTCTTGGAGTTGTATTTCAAGAAGCTAACTTCTTGGGCAGCTGGAGTTTTCTTGTAAAAGCAGAGACCAAGGGAAAAAAAGGACTCCGGTCATGAACTATATCAGCATAAATGATGTAAGGGTGTTTCCCCAGAGCAGGGGCCAGGGGTCAGCTTCCTCATCTGATCATGCCTCTGCACCTCACAGCCACCTGCAACCCACTGCTTGACTTCCCCAACAGACACACTCACTCAGGAGGCCCATACTGCAGACAGACCTTTCCCCTCTCTTCTGCTTTTGAGGAAGTACAGCCTTTTGGTCAGGGTTCCCTGCTTTTAAGGCGGAGAATGATAGCTACAAATGCTCTTGAAGATGCAAAGTCAGACTACAGTATTTGCATTTTTTAAAGGCACACACATAGCCATTAAGTTTCTGTGAGACAGGAGTCAGGCAATTATAGTTTCATCCAAAGAAGGGGCATTTAAATATTTTCAGAGTACAGAGTCTGACATATGTAGTTATCAGTGCTCTTCTAAGAATCATTCCATTGAATAAATCCATTTAATGATGGATGGAAAGCTCCAGATCCCAAAAGCACCTAAGCAGGAAAGGTAGTTTCTGTAAAGTAGCATAAAGTGGCATTGCCAATGAAGGAAAATTTACACTGCAATCCTCTATATGGTTACTCGGAAATAAATCCCATTGTGTTTTATGGTGCTTGCTGCCAGGAAAGTGTGCTGTGGATTTCAGCCTAAGGCTAAACTCACATATCCACTTATGTATTAATATGCCTAACTGAATGCAGCAAGACTTACTTTTTCATAAAAATGAGCAGGATTGCATTATCAGTTCACCGCTTGCTTGTATGTCAATTATATTTTGAGCGTAGCATTTCTCCTGAGGAAAAGGTGAGGGAGGACAAAGCGGAAGACTCTCCATAAAGGAACCCACAAAATCTTGCATCACGTCATCTTCATGTTTTAAGCAAACAGAGAGCAAAATATATGCACTACCTAACCAAAGATTTGTTCAAACCAGAAATGTTCTTTCCTCAGTCAACCCATGAGATGTTACAGTTTAGACAACCTGAAACTGCACCAAGTCCCACAGGAGCTGCTAAAAGGTTATTTACAGCTGATGAAAGATTTACATGTTAACATGAAGCATTATTAAAATATGGTTTGTTAGGTGGTCTATTGTTTTTTTAAAAAAAGATTTAAGAACTAAAGGAGGATCTCATTCAAAATAAAACCAGCAATTTAATACTGTGTGGATTCATGTATTCTTGTATATAATACATTGCCATTGTTACATGCCTTTAAGTTGAGTCTGACTTATGGCAACCCTATCATATGCTTTTCTTTGACAAGATTGATTCAGAAGAGACTTGCCCTTACCTTTCTCTTAGGCTAAGCCTAAGAGAACCACTGCAACATCTTGCCTCCTAAGTGATGTGCTTACACTGTGATATTCACATACATCTGTATTATACTGAAACTTTCAATGTGGCATGGTGTTATTTATTAAATCGATAAAGGTGGTTTTGTTCTCATGGACCTCCTTTTAAAATACAGTAGTGGGTTGTTGCAGCTAATCTGTATTAGAAATACTTGAAATATGATCATGTCAGTCACCTCTCTAGAGATTTGAGTAGCAATGGTTCAGGACTGGAGTGCAGGGGTTTCACCTCTCGGTTTTAACAACTGCCGAACGAAACCAGTTGCACTGAACTAAGGAGTTTATCAGATGACAGAAATTGGAAGCATAATCCAATGGCAGTCCGAATGCAATCATGGGGTTTCAAGTTACTGCGTGAGAGACTACCACCTGCATTTTCAGGCAATGGGGAGTCCTTCCGAACACAATCGTGGGGTTTCACGCTATTGCGTGAGAAACTATCACACACAATTTCAGGCAATTTTGGGCAATGGAAAATCATTCCGAATATGATGCAGTGTCAATACGCAATCACGTAAATTCGCTGAACTAGTAAATTCACTCATTTCCAAACTGGCCCCACTTTAATTTCTTTTGAAATTGGGAGAAATTCCTCCCGTGTGATAAACTTCTAAGGAGCAGAGAGCAAGTGAGGGTTGTGGTTCTCTATACATATTAACTTGGGAATAAGTATCATAGGATGCAAAGGGACTAAGGAAGGCATAGGACTTGGCTGCACTTCCGATCTGACTAAAGACGACTGCGCTAGCTATTGCCTTAAATCAATTTCCTCCTGCATTGCTTGTATAAAGATAGGGTTAATAGGATTAACATGCAGTTTCCAAGAGTCTCCTTCCTTGGAGGTCTGGCTGGATGGCCATCCATCAGGGATGCTTTGACTGTGAGTTCCTGCATGGCAGGGGCTTGGACTGGATGGCAATTGAGGTCTCTTCCAACTCTACGATTCTATGATTGTCATGGGTCTATGAAACTACTTTTCCACCTCTGGAGCTCCCTTTTTATCATGTATAAAAAGGCCCTGTCCAAATTATTTCAAATTGCCACGTCCAAAAATAAAATAAAAAATTACCTTTATGAATAAGATCCACTGACAAAAGATGTGTTGATGAATATCTAAAATTTCATAAGTGATTTTGGAAGAAGAGCAGGGTCATACCTGAGTGTTTAGACTATTTCTTGCCTTTTCAATTAATCTTTAAAAATGGAGAGATTTTAATGGGTGGGGGGCAAACATTATAATCATTGTGTGCCTTCGAGTTGCTTCCGACTTATGGCAACCCTAACGTGAACCTATCATGAGGTTTTCTTGGCAAAAAAAAAAAAGCAAAGTTTGCCATTGCCTTCCCCTGAGGCTGAGAGAGTGTGACTCCTTGCCCAAGGTGGGCTTAGATGGCTGTATGAACCCCTGGTCTCCAGAGTCATTTATAGGAGTTTATCAGATGGGAGGAATTTCTCTCTATTTCGAATGGAGCCAATTCGAATTCACATAAATTCGCTAGTTTTGTGAATTTACGTGACTTCTAATTACGTTCGGAATGCGTTCAGAGTGACTTCCCATTTCCCGAAAATGACCCGCCATTGCCCAAAATTGCATGAGATACTCTAATACGCAATTATGTGAAACCCCTGATTGCGTTCGGAATGACTTCCCTTTTGCCCAAAATTGCATGAGATACTTTAATTCGCAATAACGTGAAACCCCAGGATTGCGTTCGGATTGCCATTGGATTAGACTTCAATTTCCATCGTCTGATTATAGGCCCTTATCAGAGGAGGGTTTTGGCAGCCCCAATCCAGAGCCACTCTGCATCCATCCAAGCGAAGTCACATGAACGCGTGTCGAATTATCACACTAGGAAGCCATTCCAAAGCCAATCCAAAATCGCCCCAGAATTCAGCGAATTCAGTTCGCAACAGAGTTCCAAGGCTCAATCTGAATTGGTCTGGTGTGATCAGGTCCATAAAAGAAAAACTCCCCAACCCTCAGACCACGGTGCCACGCTGGCTCTTGCTATAATGTTTTAAGAAACAGAAGAGAGGGAAAAAATGACAACAAATGAGAAGCCTCTCAAGAAGCAAGGCAAGAGCATCAACTCCACGGTGCCCTGGGATTCCTTTGGTTTCAGGAGGAGGAGGAGGAAGAGGAGGAGTCCATACTTGGCTCTCCAAAGCCCTGCGTCCAGACTTGGAGGGTTAATCCGGTTTGAGACCGCTTTAATTGCCAGGGCTCCATGCTCTGGAATTCTGGCCATTGTAGTTTGTTGGGGCACCGAAGGTGCCCCAACAAACTACAATGGCCAGAATTCCAGAGCATGGAGCCCTGGCAGTTAAAGCGGTCTCAAACCGGATTAACCCTCCAAGTCTGGACGCAGCCCAAGGCTCTTGCGCCTTCCCTCCTCCACTTTTGGTCTCTTTTGACCCAAATGACAACTCTAAGAAGGAAAGCCCTTAAAGCCAGGCTCCGAGTGGGAGAGAGGAGACCTCTATTGGCAAGAGGCAGCCAAGCCTCAACTTTGGGGGAATACCAGGGGGACACCTCTCTCCTTCCTCCCCCTCCTTCCTTCCTTCCTTCCTCCTGATCTTCCTGGCCTCCATGTCCTCCTTTTCCAGGATTGCGCACCTTGAGCCCCCTTTTTTCTTTACCTTCCTCCGCAGATTTCATGCTGCTCCTTGGAAGAAGAAGAAGAAGAAGAAGAAGAAGAAGACGCACCAGGGAAGAAGCCTCCTCTCCTCCTCTCTCTCTTTCTTTTCTTTCTTCCTCTCTCTTTCTCTCTCCTCACTTGGTTGGAGTTGGCCTGGAGGATGTAAAGGGTCCCACCTTGGCATCCGTCGTGCCAGGGAGGAGGGTTTGTAGGGAGGAAAGGGAGAGGAAAGGAAGGCCAGGTGAGGATGGAAAACTGGAAGGAATGGGAAAGCCCTTGGAGGAAAGACCTGAAGGTGGATGAACCTGAGGGAAGGAGGACAAGAAACGTGAAGGAAAGACTTAAAGGAAGACCTGAATGGGGGAAAAAAGGAGGAAAGTTTTGAAGGAAGGAGCCTGGAAGGAAAGGAGGATCAAAAGGAAATAAAACTTGGAAGGAAAGCCTTGAAGGAAAGGAGGACCAAACTTGAAGGAAAGACTTCAAGAAAGACTTGGAGGAAAGACTGATAAAGAGAGGAGGGAAGGAGGGAAGCCTTAGAAGGAAAAGTTGAGGAAAACTGAAGAAAACTTGAAGGAAAAGGAAAGCCTTGAAGGAAAAGGAGGACAAACCTGAGGAAAGGAAGAAAAAACTTGAAGGAAAGGCTTAAAGGAAGGAGGAAAGATTGGAGGAAAGACTTGAAGGAAAGGAGGACAAAACTTGAGGAAAGCCTTGAGGAAAGACCTGAAGAAAAGAGGACAGACCTGAGGGAAACGTTGAGGAAAGGAGGAAAGCCTTGAAGAAAGACTTAAAAAGAAAGGAGGAAAGACTCGAAACTTGAAGACAGGAGGCAAGCCTTGAAGGAAAGGAGGAAAAAACGTGAAGGCAAGACTTCAAGAAAGGAGGAAGGGTTTGAGGACAGACTTGAAGGAAAGGAGGAAAAACTTAAAGAAAGGAGGAAAAAATCGAGGTAAGCCTTAAAGGAAGGAAGGGAGGAAGAAACTTGAGGAAAGGAGGACAAAGGTGGAAGGGAAGCCTTCAAGAGAGGAGGAAAGCCTTGAAGGAGGTGGTGGTGGGACTTACTCACAGCCTCCCTCCCTCCCTCCTTCCTTCCTTCTCCTTCATCCGAGGCAAAAAGTTTGGAAGAGAAGAAGAAGAAGGTCCCTCTCTCTCTCTCTCTCTCTCTCTCGGAGTGAATGACGCACCGGCGGCGGCGGCGCCTGACTTTTTAAAGCAGGAAAACACCCCCCTCGGTTGCCCCCCCAATTCCCAGCCACAGTGGCCCCGCCTCTACCCCTCTGATGATGTCACGGGCCCGAAGAAGAAGAAGAAGAAGAAGAAGAAGAAGAAGAAGAGAAGGAGAAGAAGTGCTTGGCTGGCTCTCTTCTGAGGCTGCATCCAGCCCTAACCCGCTTTGGCAGCGCTTGAAATTTGTTGTCTGGCTGACTGCTATGGAATTCTGGGAGTTGGAGTTTGTTGTGGGGCCTTAAGGCCCCACAACAAACTCCAACTCCCAGAATTCCATAGCAGTGAGCCAGACAACAAATTTCAAGCGCTGCCAAAGCGGGTTAGGGCTCCACTCTGGATGCAAGAGGTGGAAGGAGGGAGGAAGAAAACCCGACGCATGCTGAAATCATTAAGTTTCCAAACCCTCCTCTAAATAAAGAAGACCGGATCGCAGGCTTCCCCTGCTTCGTGGAAATTTGGAAAGGAGCATCGCCTTGGCAAGCAGCGGCAAGGAAAATCCCCCGGCCTCCTGCGCAATCCCTCCCAGGCCCCGAAGAAGGCACGGGAGCTGCTGCTGCTATTGCTCTTGCTGCCAGTCTGGTGCTTCTTGCAAGAATAGCCTAGCAATGATTTTGTGTGTCTGTTTGTGTATTTGTGTGTGTTTGGTCGTTTCAAGCGGTTCAGAGGCTAAAGCCGGGAGGTCGGGTGTTTTTAAAGCCAAGAGCTCCGACTTTATCAAGTGGACTTTTTTTTCCAGATCTCTCACCCTATTTTAAAAGATAGATAGATAGAGATATAGTAGTCCTTGAGAAGACAGGCTGAAATAGCTTCTTTCCTCCCCACCCTCCAATAATAATAATAATAATAATAATAATAATAATCCTCCCCCGCAAAGAGTTTTAATAGCTGTCTGTTCAGGGTTTGATTCCCACTTTGGCCATTTAAACCCACTGGGTGATTTTTTTTTTTTTGGGCAAGTCACACTCTCTCAGCCTCAGAGGAAGGCAAAGGCGAGCCCCGTTCTGAACAAATCTTGCCGAGAAAGCTCCACGATCGGGTGGCCATGAGTCGGAAGCGACTGAAAGGGACACACAACCGCAATAAAACCGACCCCTTTCTTGCTCTTTCCTTACTACTTGCCTGCTGTTATTGCCCATTTTGACATTTTTTTCCTGGATTTGGTCAAAGGACTTGGTCAAATTTCCGACCCACCAAATCTATCTCCTTCATCACAATTCCCCGGGTGTCATGCCAAAGAAGGTGGTGGTTGTAGTTGTTGTGTGTTGCCTTCAAGCCGTTTCCGACTTATGTCGGCCCCTGTTTGCTTTCAGAGGAGGCTTGCTCTTTCCCTTCCCTTGAAGCTGAGAGAGTGTGACTTCACAAAGAACGGGAAATTGGGCATGGGAGACATCCAAAGGTTGGTTTTTGGAGGATTTAGGGGCATATGAAAGCATCTTCTCTTGGGATCCTTTTTATAAAAAGGGATCTAATCTCTTCTCCCTATCTGTGACTCCTGGTTTTTAACCATAACACTGAGCCCTTGTGGAGCTGACAGGAGAAGAGGGAAGAAGGCCAACACGTGTAAATGTCTTAACACGTGTTTGACTGAGTCGATTTTTTAAAAAAAAAACTAGAAATATACATGAGCATATACAGTACTTCCTTCATCAGTGCATCTGAAGAAGTAGACTGAAGTCTAGGAAAGTTCATGCTGCCGACTTCCTTCTTTCAGTGAGTCTCAAAGGTGCTGCAAGATCCCTTTGCAGAGGACTTCCATCAAATCGACAGGACTTCGATGGAAGTCCCCTAATCCTGCTCAAACGTCAAGCCAGAGCATTGGGATTATCCCCAAGACATTCATGGGGTTGCCATACATCAATAAGTATAAGTCGACAGGCACCTTGAATGCACACACAACTATGTGCGGGATGAGGCTGCTTGTGTGAGAAACATGACATGAGTGGTGTGCCAGTTGTATTTGCTCATTTTTTGAGTCCTCTGCGATATCTCCTTTTTATATCCCATAAACGGCTATTTCCACAGGCCTCCCCTTCCTGGACTTAATCTCACTTTTTGCTTTCTCAACCTTAACTAGTACTTGAATGGGCTTCAGAGTCACATATAGACAAAAGTCACAATAGATGCCTCCACTGAGAACTGTGCATCCTCTCCAACTAGTCAATGGTGAGCAATGATGAATCCATTCATTTCATCGCTTTCATTTATTACAGCAAATAGCTGGCATAAGCAATGATGAGAGCTATCATCCAAAAATATAGGGAAGGCCACATGATCCCTGTGGCTGCGATAGAAACTTTTACTAGCTGGGATATTGTGGTATATGGTTTGTGGTAATACATAATATCCTTCCAGTTGTCACCGCAGATGACTTAACTTTAGACAATGAGGCCATTGAAACAGTTCAATATTGGCAATGGCAAATCCCTCCTGAAGAAATTTGCCAAAAAAACCCCAGTGATAGGGTTGCCTAGGCTTAGGGCTCACCATAAAAAAGCCTTGAAGGCAAACAACAACAAAGTCCTGGAATCTCGTAGCAGCCTCCCTTGGTGCCTCTGCACTAGAAATGATGCAGTTTGACACCACTTTAAGTGCCATGGCTCCATCCTACAGAATCCTGATATTGGCAGTTTTGTTAAGCTCCAGCCCTTTTGGGCAGAGACGGCAAAAGAGCTTGTAAAACTACACATCCCAGGGTCTGGAATGGAGCCACAGCACTTAAAGTAGTGTCAAACCACAGATAGCATCAAAATGCAAAATGCATTCTGGGATTTGAACCCTGGTCTTCTGGAGTCATGGTCCAACACTCAAATGACTACACAACAGCAACAACAACAACAATAATAAGTTCACCTCTCCCTTTTGGATTAAGGCACATTCCAAGCAAAAAACAAATACCAATTACAAATACAAAATCTTAAAAATCACAATTCTCATTCCCAACAAAACCAACAAATTATTCAGTCTAAAACACTTCAGATTAAGATTCCAATCTAGATTAAAAATTATATTTAAAAAATGCTGGTGGTGATGGGTAGTGAGGGACTCAAGCCGAACATCAACCCAGCAGTGTCAGGGTTATCTCCTTCATATAGAATATCATGTGAATATACTGGAGAAGAGTCCCCAAACTGGTGGAGGGTTAAGAGGTGATATGATAGCGCCCTTTAAGTATTTGAAGGGATGTCATATTGAGGAGGGAGCAAGCTTGTTTTCTGCTGCTTCAGAGAATAGGACCTGGAACAATGGATGCAAGCTGCAGGAAAAGAGATTCCAGCTCAACATTAGGAGGAAACTTTCTGACAGTGAGGGCTGTTCAACAGTGGACCACAACTGCCTGTTAGTGCGCAGGGGTGGCCCTTCTCTATGCTTGCAAAGGGCATTTCCACTGCCCTGCCTGGCCCCCCAAAGGCCCTATTCCCATTCACACCTCAGCGTGACCACACGTCCTCTATTTCCAGGACATGTCCTCCATGTCAACCTTCTGTCCAGGAGGGATTCCAAAAAGGCCTCCATTTGGAACCTAAGATGAAGGAGCTTCTGTTTATATGAGTCTTTTAATACGTGGTCATGTCCTCCATTTTTCTTGAATGTCCTCCCTTTTGAACTTGACTAAGAAGCAGGAATTTTACATTTCTGATAGGTTTTGTAAGCTTTCCTTTAGGCACGTCCTCCATTTTCTCTGGAATGTCCTCCATTTTATTGTCCTCCTTGGCAGTTAGGGCATCTGGTCACCCTGTTTCCGCCACAAACCTGTGTCGGGGTGACCAGAGACATTCTCCTTTTCCAGGAGCTGTCCTACATTTCAGTCTTCTGTCCAGGAGAAATCCCAAAAGGTCTTCCATTTGGAGCCTGACGAAGAAGCATGCTTTTACATTTCTGGGAGTGTTTTTAAAGGGCTTTCTTTGGCCATATCCTTCATTTTTCTTGAATGCCCTCTATTTGGAGCCTGGCTTAGAAGCATGAATTTACACTTCTGTGAGTGTTTTTTAAAAGCTTTTCTTTGGCCGCGTCCTCCTTTTTTCTCGAATGTCCTCCCTTTCGATCCTGGCAAAGACGCATGCATTTACAGTTCTGTGGGACGTACTAAAAGAAATGGCAGTCCTTGCCCATATTGGGGTGAAGCAGATGGGCATGAAAAAGAGGCTTGAAGCAGCCTTTTCTGTAGCCACATTGAAACCCCACCAACTGCACCACTGGCTTCAAGCCAGGAGGAAGCGGAAAAAAGCTGCTTCTTTTTGAAACAGCTTTTCTCTGCATAAGGTGCCTGGAGTGCACTTTCCTGCTGGCTTCAAGGCTTGTGTCATCTAAATGCCACACCTTCAAGCCAGCTTGACAGCACCTCTTTTGGCCTGTCTGTTTAGCCCCAGAGATTAATTGGAAAGCACTTGCCCATAGCAAGTATTCTCCCCCCACCCTTTTTTGTGAGTTTAGATTGTAATGCTCTTTTTTAGTGTGTGCATTATTGAATACAGTATTATTTTAGCATTGGGATGGGAGGGGGTCGAGAAGGAGAGTAATCTTGCATTTGATCTGCTATGTTAATTGCCATACATTTTCCATTGTTAATTGTTATGTATTTTTTGCTGCTATTGATTTGCTATGCATTTTTGTTTTTGTTATATACTGCAATTTGTTGATTGTTATTATTTTCTTTCAATTGTTTTATATATTGCTACGTTACATTTGCTTTTTTTATTTCATTTGTGTTGCCATTGCTTTGTATTTCCCTCTGTTGTGAGCTGCCCAGATTCCCAGTGATTGGGCGGCTTATTATTATTATTATTATTATTCCTTACGGGCAAGTAGGGCTTCACTATGGGCAAGGATTCCCCAAGGATGGGCAAATATTCTCCAATGTGTCCCTATGGGGCAAGCCCTGCCATTTGTTTTAGGGGTACCTCCCTATTTCTGTGTGGGTGTTTTTAAAAAAAACTTTTTTTTCTCAGGCCATTTCCCCTTTTTTGGGGTGCCTGGTCCTCCTTGATATAATCTGGGCACTCTGTTTTGGTGTGTGTGTGTGTGTGTGTGTGTGTCCAGGGTTGGTTTTGTGGGCTGCTGAGGGCTCCCTCCTGCTGCTGCTGCTGCTGCTGCTGCTCTTCTTGGCCTGCCTTGCTTTTTCCTGTCAGCTTTCTGAATGCTTGCTTGTTCCTCCCTCCGCCTCTGAAATGACGGAATCCCCACCAGTCTGTTGCCTCCTGTTTAATGCCGTTGCCCAGACCACGGTGGCTCTGCTCCAAGGCTGAGGGAGCTGAGCAGGGAGCTCTCCATGGAGGAGGAGCAGGGAAAGGCTGCTGCTGCTGCTGCTGTGGCCAGATGTGCTTTGCTTGCTTGCTGCTGCTGGGCCTCCTCCTCCTCCTCCTTTCCCCCCCAGTCGACTAAAAGGGCCCTTTCCCGCCCTTTCCTCCTCCTCAAAAGTTTGTTGACATTAAGCACTACCAGGAGAGACTGAGCAGCAGCACCCAACTTTATTTTAGGGACCAAGCAAGGGATGACTAACCCTTGTTGCAAAAGGAGCCCTGAGGACAGAAAACAACCCTATTTTTAGGCAGGAGCTTGGTTCAGGGGCAGCAAAAGGCGCCTGGCTCTGCCTTAAGGGGGGGGGGGGTCCACCTCCCTCACAAAGCCACTTTCCTGATGCCAGGAGCAACTCCTGGGTGCAGTTTTTGTTGTTTGTTTGTTGTTGTTGTTGTCCTCCATCCAAACAACACACCTCCCTAGCCAAGGTTCAGGAAAGAAAGAAAAAGTTAAAGAAAAAGTACACACACACGCGCATATCCCACACAAGCACATGCAGTCATCTTGTCCAGGCCCACGCACCCTTGTTATGGATACAATTGGTTTTAATTTAATTTGGGGTTTCCAGGACACGAGCCCACACGGCTGTTTCCAGCATCCCGGGGCCAAAGGCATCCCTCAGAATATCAGGTGCACTTTGGGTGAACTCTCTCACTTACTCACTCTTGCTCTCGCTCACACACAACACACATACACAGTACACACAAGGACAGGCTAGTGTTGCTTCTAGGCCTTTTCTCCTCTTCAAATACTACTATTATTATCGGTGGGAACACAGTGTCTCTTCTGCCTTGGAAAAACTTCCCCTGCAAATGTGAAGTCAAAGATTTTCATGGCCAGCATCCATAGGGTTTTTGTGTGTGTGTGTGTGGGTTTTTTGAGCTATGTGGCCATGTTCTAGAAGAGGTCACACAGTATATACATATACATACACACACAGAGACCCCATAGGGTCACACAGTGTGTGTGTGTGTGTGTATATATACATACACATACACACTCCACTCTCTTTCATGCCAGCATTCTCTGAAGATGCCAGCCACAGATGCTGGCGAAACATCAGTAATAAACTCTTCTAGAACATGGCCACAGAGCCTGAAAAGCCCACAAAAAACTACACCTGCAAAAATTATTATGATTATTATTAGTATTATGCTTTATTTATATAGCACGGTAGATTTACACAATGCTGTACATACAAACAATAAAAGAGATAAAAGTAAACCTGCCCATGGTGTACGTTCTAAAAAATAATATCATTATACATATAAATAATAGATAACAACATAGGAAAGGATTCAATAAAATAAGGCAGCAGGCAACAAATTTAAAACGTCAAATAACAAATAATAGTCACACAATGCCTGGGAACGCTTCCCTGAACAAGATGGTCTTCAACTGGATGGTTTTCTCCATATCCCTTTCAGACTATATTAATTACTACACGGTTGCACGACTAGGGGGTGCAGGGGATACAGCCCACACCGGGTGACACCCCAGAAGAGGGATGACACCCAGTGGAGGCCTTCTCCCATTGCGCCCTTCCCAGCTTCACTGAGGTGGCAAAGGAGAGGCCCACATGTGCCTCTCCTGGCTTTGCTGTGGCAGCGGAGGCCTCCTCATAAGGACAGCTCCACCGCCATGGAGAAGGAGAAAGCCAAGCATGCCCATTTGGCTGCTGCCACACACACGCACACCCAGCAGCCCCCCACACAACAGGGGTGGGCACACCACTGTATTACATGCAGCTTTGAAACCGCAATTACACTGGGAAAGAAGCGGCTTCGGCAATACCCATCACACAACAACACTCCCAACCCATAGCTGCCCTGTCCCAGACCTGCCCCTTTTAATTGACAGGGGAAACCCACGAATGACCTACCAATTGTGCAATTCCCCAGTATAAACTGTTGCTCTTAGGGCAGTTGCACGATTGCCACACAGGTGTTAGTATCTCTTCCTCCTTGTCCCTATTCCAAAGGACCCTGATTACCTTGATTTTTTAAAAATTTCCTTTTGTTATTTTCTTTCTTTTTACTTTTTAAGACTTCAGTGGTGCTAGCAGAGCTCCGGAATTGCACCCCCAAAAAGTTAAAATGAAAACAAACAAACAAAATCCTAAAAGGATGCTGGGTAGGACATAATAATAATAATAATAATAATAATAATAATTTATTTATATACCGCCTTTCCAAAAAAGATCAAAGCGGTTTACAAAAGTGGATAAACAAGGGTTCTCTTTCCTCAGACAAGCCCTGATGGAGCTGGGCCTGCCTCTTCTCTCCCTCCCTAGGCAGAGGATGGCAGTTGGTATGGAGGGAGAGTCCTCTATAAGGCAAGAGCTGAGGGAGAGGATCAGGAAGACAGCCTGGTAGGAACAGCAGCCCCAGTGACATGATTGGGAGAGGTGTGATGATGGCTGCCTTGAAAGTGGTAAGTTCCCATTTTATTTTTATTAGTATGACTGCTGTGAGAATGGAGCATGTGTAGAGGAGTCCTATGTCATTACAGTTGTTCCTCTACATCTGCGGCTTGGACTTTGGTGGATTTGATTATTCATGGATTTGATTAGTGTGTTCTCTCTAGGAATCTCTAAATCCTCCAGTGTGAGGACCTGAATAGACAGGCCAGAATAAAGCTGCTTCAGGTCACTTTGGAGGTATGCTGTTTAAATGCTACATGCGTCCTAAGAGGCCAGAAGCCGCTCCAAAGCCACGTTCCAGTCCTAAGGACTAGAGCGCAGCTTTGGCACAGCTTGTGGCCTCTTAAGATGCATGTGTCATTAAAGAGCATACTTCCAAAATGCCCTGATCAGCTTTATTTTGGCCTGTCTGTTTGGGCCCTCTGTTGTCAACTTCTGCCAGAGGTCATGCTGGAGGACCTAGAGAGTCCTAGAGAGAACACATCTCTAGGCATTTGCAGGTCCACCAGTGCAATTTTATGGTCAACATCTGGCAAATCTTGACAACAGAATTGCCCTGCAGGACCTAGAGATTCCTAGAAAGGTATTCTCTCAGGTAAAAAAACAAAAACAAAAACCCATGTTAGTCTGTGGAATCAGTATGTAAAGAGTTCTTGTAGCACCTTTGGGACTGACTGAAAGAAAGAAGTTGGCAGCATGAGCTTTCGTAGACTTCAGTCTACTTCCTCACATGTATTGGATGGAAGTGTTTGTGTGTGTGTGTTTTAATTTGCAGTTTTTCCACTTTCACTGTGGTCCTGTGCCCCTAACTCCAGCAAATGTGGAGGGTCTACTGTACAGTACTATGATACCACTAACTTTGGAATCTCAAATGTATTGTAATCCACCTCAAGAATTTTGCCTAGTAGGTGAGGTATACGATACTTTAATGGTATGAATGAATTAATGAAACGTTGTTGTTGTTGTTGCTGTTGTTGTTGTGTGCTTTCAAGTCATTTCCAACTTCTGGTAACCCTAAGGCAAGCCTATCACAGGGGTTTCTTGGCAAGATTTGTTTTATGCCTTTGCCTCCCTCTCAGGCTGAGAGAGTGTGACTTGCCAAAAGTTACCCAGTGGGTACAGGTTGAAATTAGTAAAAGGTTTGAACATTAAAAAACAACAGTCCTGAGTGCTATGTGTTATTATTAATAAAGCTGGAAGAAGATGCTTCATATTTTGGTGGCAATTTTGAATGAGGGACAGATAAGTGTGCTTCAAGAGAGCAACTTGCAGCCTAATTATAACTTAAAGTAGAATGCTAGGCAAGGGGCTTGGAAGTTATTATGTGCGGGTAACATGTTGTGGTATCATTGTGAATTCAGTGTTAGACTACGGTTTTGGAGAACAGGGCTCAAATCCCCGCTTGGCCATGGAAACCCACTGGGTGACCTTGGACAAGTCACATTCTCTCAGCCTTAGAGGAAGGCAAAGGCAAACTTCTGAATAAATTTTGCCAAGAAAATCCCATGATAGGTTCACATTAAGGTCACTATAAATCAGAAGCTACTTGAAGAGGCACAACAACAATAAACAACAAGCATATCATTGCGCAGCCTGTGTGTGTGTGTATGAATGAAATATAAGATCCAGATTGAAACTGCTCCTGATCGATAGTGGGCAAATAGGAAAATATATTGTTGCTTCTATGTCGTTGTTGTTGTTGTTGTGTGTCTTCAAGGAATCATTGGGTCTTCCCTGTTTTAGTTGTTTTTAGCCATGCAAATATATATATAAACGAATGTCATTGTTATAATATTTAATTTGCTATAAGTTACCCTGAAGAGGAATGTTGTCAGGACAGAAACTGAACAATCCTAAAAAGACCAGGTAGTCCGGAAGTAATTTCCTCTGAATATAATAGGAGTTGTTTTTTGTGTGGGCATGCATATAGTTCTACTACCAATAAATGACCAAGTTGTTTGCTACATGGTGGTTTAAGAAGAAATAACCATGATATACAGTGGGCCCTTGTTATTCTCTGCAGTTTGGTTCCAGGGACCACTGTCCCATGAAAGCCAAAATTTGTGGATACTCAAGTACCATTATATACAATGGCTTAGTAAAATGGTATCTTTATATAAAACAGCGAACAACTCAAAGGTTTGCTTTTTGGATTTTTAAACAAATTTTCAAGCCATGCTTGGTTGAATCCATAGGTGGAAAGCCTATGGATATGGAGAGCCAAATGCATAAGAAATAAGCATGGCAAGGATCCAATAGTCAGAATAGTTTCTGTCAGGAAAAACAATGACAAATGTTTCCTGGCCCTTCAGGGATGTTAATTTTGGGAACAAGACATGTGGGGACCAGGAAGTCCTTTTGTGCTGGCTAGCAGGAATGAGATTTCAACCCAGTTTATTTTGATAAAGGTTTTGACGATTATTTGAAACAGATTTCTGTACTTGATTGTTTTTTTTTCTCTTTTACAACATTTTTCTGTACATGCCCAGTTGTTCCATCATTAAGTTCCATTGGGTTGGAATTCAGAATCAATGGATTTATGCTAAGTATTATTAAATCCGGATTCCAGCCTCAGGAAATTTATAATCTAGTGGATATGAGGACTGTGGCCTTATTGATATAATTGCCACGTTGTGCATTTAAAGAAATGAGCATTGATGATCAACAATATGAGGTAAATCAGATGGCAACTACTTTTGGCATGGGTCCTAGAAAACTTTGATCAACAATACCTATCCATGCCATTATATGAGGGTATGCTGGTCTCCACAAAGTCTCCAAAAGATCCAGACCTTCAGACAATCAGGGAGAAGAGGCTAGAGAAGCTTACATATAATGACACTCCCATCTTGCTAAAACAGAATAGGAAGGTATTTTTTTTTTAAATGTCAGTAAGCTGGCCAATTTTATTTGATTGATTTGGCAATGGAAGAAGTACCCAGATTATAATTGATAAAAAATTTGATAGCTTAATACTGCAGACATTATTTTCCTGGGGCTGTGCCAGCAGTGCTCTGCTGGTTATTGCATTTAATACAATGCAATTAATTATTTCATGCAGTGTGTAAGTAAGCAGCAATCTAGCTAAAGTACAGGAAAGAATTAACCGCTTTCCTCTTGATCTAGATGAATCTTGTTCACTTAAAGAAAAAAAACAAAATAAAATTGTATGTACTTTCCCCAAACATAATCATAATCAAGGCCACAGTCCATTAATATGAGTGACCAGGAGACCATAGTTTTTTGTGGAGCTTTTGAGCTATGTGGCCATGTTCTGGAAGAGTTTCTTTCTGACATTTCACCAGCATCTGTGGCTGGCATCTTCAGAGACCAGGAGACCAGTTGGCACTCCCAATGAAGATCTCTATTTGGGCAATTGGTCCAAATCTTTATAAAAGGAAAATCAAGGAGGCAATGTAGACTGAATATCTGAGGCCAGATATTACAAGTACAGTAATGTTAAAGAGTAGTGAAAAGAAGCAAAGTTGTTCATTAAAGGAATGTAAATGGACAGGTGCTCCAGTCCAAACTGTCCCTCCTGTTTCCTCCCTGTTGTTTTCCCACCCGTGTGTCTGGATCTGGCATTTCATTCCAAAACATTAATGCTTAGATGACTTTCATTTTATCTTATTAAATTATTATGTGCCTCTGTTGCTCATAGATTTTATTGTTGTCCTGAAGACTGCAGAGATGCACAATGTATTGCCAGCATATCTATGTCCCATTGAGTTGCATCTGTTTGCTTTAAGTATGATTACAGATATACTTTTTTAATTTTATTTATTAGAGTATTTATACCCCGCCCTTCAGCCTTAAAAGCTATCAGAGCGGCTTACAGTTATTATATTTAATTAGACGGTTCCCTGCCCACCAGAGGCAAAAATAACATGAAAAGAATAAGAGATCTGTTCCTATACTACTAAAAAGAAAAGCAGTTCAATCTGTTTTGGCAAAGTTTTATTCATAGAATCACAGATGGAAGAGGCCACAAGGGCCCTCCAGTCCAGCCCCTGCCATGAAGTAATACACAATCAAAGTACTCTGGACAGATGGTCATCCAGCCTCTGTTTAAAAACCTCCAAAGGTGACTCCACCACATTCTGAGGCAGAATATTCTACTGTCAAATTATTCTTACCATCAGAAGATTCTTCTTAATGTTTAGGTGGAATCTCTTTTCCATAGTTTGAATCCATTACCCCATTTCTTAGTCTCTGGAGCAGCAGAAAACATGTTTGTTCCATGACAACCCTTCAGATATTTAAACGTGGCTATCCTATCATCTCTTAACCTTCTCTTCCCTAGGCTATGCATACTCAGCTCTCCAAGCCTCTCCCCGTAGACCTCCACTATTTTGGTCATCCTGCTTTAGATGCATTCCAGCTTCAAAACTAACAACATGCACACGTGAAATAAAGCAACAAGTCCAAGTAATCCTAGCATAAGTAAATAAAAAGATTTTCAAGTTTGAAGAGACCACTTGAGACCCACCATGATGTAGTGGTTTAGACATTGGACTATGGCCCTGGGTTTGAATCCCTGTTTGGCCATGGAAACTCACTGGGTGACCTTGAGAAACTCACAAATTTTCAGCCTCAGAAGAAGGCAAAGACAAACCTCCAGCGAACAAATTTGCCCAGAAAACCCTGTGAAATGGTGACCTTAGGGTCACCATAAGTTGGAAACCACAACAACAACAACAACTACAAGAAGAACAGAAGACCACTTCTTCTTCCAAATTGCATCCAGTGATGATTTGTATTTTTGGTGGCCAAACATACAGGTTTACGTTTTTAAAAACATGTTAGGGGTAGTTGATCAGGTAGGCTTATCTGCTTTCCTATTTTTTCTCTGTTTTGCTGTTCATGTATGCTCAATAGGGTTTTTGAAAGCAGCTGCTATTTACCTTGTCTGTTATAGGGAGGTACAACTGCAGGAGGATTGGCTACATCAGAATTCCACTCTTTCCCAGCTCCAGCTTTCTTGAATTGTTTCCTACAGATGTGCTTCTGCAACTGAACACCAGAAGTGTATATTTCTCCAGTCATCTTTTACCATCTTTCCAATGTTGGTGTTGCTAGAAATTCTTCCAATTAGATAGAGAAAAGGGCAGAAAAGGGGGATGGACTTTATAAAAAGGAGTTTCTTAGTCAGAGACTTGTTAACTGAGATGTTTATAATTCAGGATCTAGCATGTAGTTTTGTTTGAAAGCAGTTATGACTCTAGTTCATCACACTACATATTAAACAGGAATTTCTGCCCATAGTGATTATGTAATATTTTTGTTTATCTGTTTGTTTAGGTGATGTATATATCAGTCTCTATATTGTTTGTTAAAAATAAAACATTCTGTTTTTTCACATATATAACACTTCTTTAAAAACAACAGCAATGATTACTTAAAGGACCATAGTCCCTAGAAAAACCCAACAAGAAACTTCTCCAGTCTTTCAAATAGATTCATTGTACTTGAAAGTAAAATATCACTTTCTCTTGCAATTTACCCTTACTTTGAACAGCAGCTTAGCATAGATTCCACATGACATAACCCTTGTGCCTGCTTAAGAAATAGCTTCTTTGTTTGTACCACTTCATTTCATTGTAGTGCCTTTCCTATCACAGCTATTCCTTCACATTTTTTATTGTTGCTTACTTCTATTCCCTCACCAGCCTATTAGCCAGCCACCCCCAGTTTCATTAACTTTCCATTTAAATGGGCTATCAGTTTTCCTTGAATATATAACCTTCCATTGTGTAATACTGAATTCCAGTGCATTTGCCTATTTCCCCAGTGTATCCAAATCCTTCCACAGTCTGGAGCATTCCTGAAATTTATCAACCATCCCCATTCCATTATGATGTCATTGGTGTGTCTGGACCAGCAATTCAGTTTATACTTTTTAAATAAGGCAAGTATCAGCTTTGATCCTGGAGGGACCTAATCTGTCTGCTCCAAAAGTAGTTATGTTTCCACCACCAACATCACTGTCTGTTAGCTGCTCTGCTAAGCCCATCTTACAGCAAGTTTGCATAATGAGTGACCTTCCAAAATGGCCAAGCACAGTGGCCATGTTCACTGGCCTGCCAAGTACTTTGCAATACCTTCTGTTTTAATCGTTTTATATACGCAGCAAAACTCTGTGACCAGGTTACTTGTGTGCTGCCTGCTTGGTTTTCTGTGTAGGTTCTCAGTGCTGATCACCAGTGTTAAGATGTCCACTCCCTCATTTTATGGTCCTTTATCATTAAAGGACCTGAACTACTGAACAGCCTATCAATAGAGGGTTATAGTACAAATAGCCACCTTCTTGAGATTAGTAGTCTCAGGACTCCCAAAAAAAAGATGACAACTATAAGCCAAACAATTACAATCTGTAGTTTATATCTATATATACAGGAAATAAAGTAGAAGTCTGTTCTGGATAGTGAAGGGGAGATGAGGAGACACTGACACCACGTGACTGAGCAATCTCAGAACTGCCATGGGAGTATGTTACCACACCTGAGGACTAGTGCTATTGGGAGCTTATTGATGAGTTTTTCCATTAATGGCAAGGTATGGGCTAATACATGCTTCCAGGACAAGGCATCAACATGTGGAAATGGCAATGTGAGACAGGTCTTGCCAAAAGTGCTATTAGTTTCCAAGCAAGGTACAAAATGCTGATTATTAACCTTAAAGCCCTAAATGGTTTGGTTCCAGGATTCCTACAGGATCACTTCTTCCCATATAATTCACCCCATACATCAGGTCCTCTGGCAGACATTCACTCCAGTCAGCAAGGATTAAAATGGTAATTGTCAGCCAGAGGACTTTTCCTTCAGCCACCCCTAGACCATAGAATGACCTGCTGGAAGAGATCGGACAACTGAATACACAGTCTGAATTTAAAATAGCATTGAAGACCAGTCTCTTCCAGCAGACTTATCCAGATGATTTTAAACTGGGAATTTTGAATGTGGATTGTATACCTAAGACCTGAAACAGATGGGCCTAAAGGAGTGGCTTCTGGCCACTTCAGGAGCATGGCATGCAAACAATGCATGCCTCTGATGTGGCTGGAAACTGCTCTGAGGCCTCCTAAGGCAGAATGAGGCTGTCGGCAAACCCCCCTCTGAACCCCTGAACTGCTTTTATGTTGTTGTTTTTTTTTAAAAAAAAAAACAGCCAAAAATGCCTCCACCACCCTCTAGGTGTACGTGACAGGGTCCAGCTTTCTGCAGCCCAGAGATCGACCCAGGAGCAGAATTTAGAAAAACACCAAAGCTTTCTGACAGAGATGGCAAAACAAACTACAAATCCCAGAATTCCATAGCTTTGAGTCATGGCAGTTTAAGTAGTGTCAAACTGTTTTATTTCTGCAGTGCAGATCAGACCCTTGCCAAACTTAGACCTCCTCTTATTGAGAATGAGATAACTGCCTCAAACAGCTTGTTTTGATTGTCAAAAAATGGCAGTAAATTGCCCATTATTTAATGAACAGCATTATTATTGTTGTTTTTTAACTGACACTACTAGTGAGGTGTTTGTGAGGTTTTCTGTTTTAGCAGAAAAGAAACAAACTTGGGTAGCCTTGACTATTAGTGTCTTGACTTAGGTGGGGTGGGGATGACTGGCCCAATTTTGTCTCAGGCAGCAAAATGTCCATAACCATTCCTGTATATGACTAAAAAAAAGAAAAAGAAAAAAAGTTTTACTGAATCTTAACACTATAGTGAGTACAAAAAATAAGCAAATCAGATCAACTCATCAAATATCAAACGTAATCCTCTATAATTACAAGGGTTTCCAGTGCATTATCACTATCAACTTTCATCTGACAGAATTCATCGAGGGTTGTTTATAAATGTGGGCAATGACCATTTGGAAACTCTGCTGTGAAGGTTCCAAAATGATCCTCTAGCAACACCACTGCCCTTGTCCTTCTGTCTGAACTACACAACTCATTGACACAGGAAGGGACTTTCATCTATCTGCTTATTCTGCTTCTTTATTCACAGAGAATCCCTTGCTCTCTTCCACTGGTGCTTTAGTTTTTGGCTCATGGTAGGTGAACATGTTTGTGTGGGTTCTTGGTGGGGAAGGTGGACTATCCATGAAGTATGAGAAATGATGAAAGAGCACTTAATACTCAGAAACTATGGTGGGTACACTGGGAGGTTAAAATCAGTCTCTGCAAAATGATCCAGAGAAGATGCCTCTGTTTCCTGAATGAAGACCATGGAGTTTATCACACGGGAGGAATTTCTCTCAATTTGGAAAGAAATGGAAGTGAGGCCAGTTCAGAATTGAGTAAATTCGCTAGTTCAGCGAATTTACGTGATTGCGAATTGACACTGCATTGCATTCGGAATGTCTACTGTGATCTCTAGTCATTTTCTGCTGAATAAACACCTCCCATTGTCCATCACTCAAAATTCTCTGTATCCTGAAGTTGACCAAAGGCAGCACCATAGAAAATTTCAAGCAAACCATTTGCTAGGAGGAAATCAAAGACAGGAGAGAAGCTTTTTCCGTCTTTAGGACATGATCACCCCTCCAAGCTCCACCCTTTCCATGAAGGGAGATGTAAGGCTTTATAGGGATTGGCCTCTAATTTGGAGCCTATCACACAGGAGTTTATCACATGGGAGTAATTTCTCCCAATGTCAAATGGAGCCAATTTGAATTCATCTAAATTTGCTAGTTTAGCGAATTTACATGAGTTCTAGTTGCATTTGGAATGCATTCAGAGTGACTTCCCATTTCCCGAAAATGACCCCCCCCATTGCCCGAAATTGCGTGAGATAAGTTAGTACGCAATTACGTTAAACCCCATGATTGCATTTGGAATGACTTCCCATTGCCTGAAATTGCGTGAGATACACTAATTCGTAATAACGTGAAACCCCATGATTGCATTCGGATTGCCTTTGGAGTATACCCCCAAATTCCCTCGTGTGATAAATTCCTCATTTTACAAAGATCTAATAGCCTTTGGTTCAGGCCCATGGAAAATACTGGGATTGGGGTTTGTTGCAAGCACATAGCCTTCAGTACCACTGGACTGATGTAGCTGGCTGGCCTCTTGTCATCTGCATCAAAGCCAGAAGTCTAGGCTCCTGCCCAGGGTTCTGATGCCTATGAAGTTTATCACATAGGAAGAATTTATCTCAATTTCGAAAAAAATGGAAGTGAGGCCAGTTCGGAATTGAGTAAATTCGCTAGTTCAGCGAATTTACGTGATTGTGTATAGACTCTGCATTGCTTACAGAAATGCCCGAAATTGCCTCCCAGTGCCCGAAATTGCATGTGACAGTTTCTCACGCAATCACGTGAAACCTCATGATTGTGTTCGGAAGGACTTCCCTTTGCCTGAAAATGTGTGTGATCAGCTTTCATGCAATCACGTGAAACCCCATGATTGCATTCAGATTGCCACTGGATTATACTTCCAATTCCCTTTGTATGATAAACTCCTATATTGTTTAGGAAGAGGAAGAGGAAGAGGAAGAGGGGATAGCAGCTTCACCAGGCTGCTCCCTCCATTGTCTTCACTAGCAGTCATTTTCCCAGACTTTAGCAAAGGGAGATGTAATGAGAAACAGGGACATTCCATCAGTCCTGCTGAAAAACTAGTTACGCTTCCTCCGCTCTTTCCTGCCCATCACATTTTATCTCATGCCTTTTTTCGATTGTGAGTAGGGATTGACTTTTATTGATTATACAGTATAGGCCATTGCAGGGTTTCTTTCTTTTCTTCTTCTTCTTCTTCTTCTTCTTCTTCTTCTTCTTCTTCTTCTTCTTCTTCTTCTTCTCTCTCTCTCTCTCTCTCTCTCTTGGCTGAAGAATGTGATAACAACACTTAATACATAGAAATAGTAGTAATGGTAGCAGCAGCAGTAGTAAGATTTAGTCTTGTGCTTCTCAGGCTGATGTGGGGGACCTCATACCCTCCAGCTGTCCCAAGTTGGAAGGGATAGTCCTGACTAATCGTCTTTCATCTCACTTTTTAGTTGCTTTTAAAATGTCAGAGTTTCTCTCTCCTCTTCCCACTTTGTCCCACTGGCTGCTGCAGTATCTTAGCTTGTTCTTCCTCCTAAATAACTTTTGCCCTCTTGACCACACTCTGATGTTGGGACCCAGAGGGGCTCACAACAAGAACAATACAATTAAAACACAGAAAAGTGATACAATAAAACAGAATTAAATTTTTACTG
The DNA here is from genome assembly GCA_034509955.1 of Urosaurus nigricauda. Taxonomy (NCBI): domain Eukaryota; kingdom Metazoa; phylum Chordata; class Lepidosauria; order Squamata; family Phrynosomatidae; genus Urosaurus; species Urosaurus nigricauda. The sequence goes on from JAOEGL010000004.1 coordinate 176,739,030, forward strand.
TACTAAAATAGATATTTTATAGTGTTATTTATTTCATAAAATAGATATTTTATAGATATTTTATGAAAGGGGGGAGAGTATGGGATTAGCAATTATTATTTTCTAATGTACCACAGACCAGCACTATATTAGTGTCCACTGGATATAATTCTTTCTTTTTTCCCCCTGGAAACTCCCTACAAGACTGGCCGCTGATGGCTTGGGGACTAGCACCAGTTCAAGGGCCCCCATTTTGAGTAGCACTGATTTAGTCAATGTTCAAATATCAGGTCCAGATTAGACCTAAACCTCAATCCACAAGTTTCTCTAATAGAGCTGAGAAAAGGGCCTCTCCTAGTCAAACCCATTTAGGAAAATGTAGTCTTTGAAACAGCCTGCTCTAAAGTTGAATATGGCCTTATATATTTCACACCATCCCACTGGTTTGTACTGTGGAAAAAGACTGGTACCCAATTAATGTACCACAAGGAGGAAGTCATACACTGCCTGTAACAGTCAGAATCAGTAGTCTAGCTCCAGTATTCTAGACGCGTGAAAATTTCCAAATGATTTTCAAAGGCAGGCCTACATAGGGCATATAAAAGTAGTCCAATGAAGATGTAATGAGGCATGCCTCACCCTAGCTAGAGAAGCCATTGCCAGCAATGGCCATAGCTAGTGCACTATCCTTAAATATGCAAAACCACTCCTGGCTATCACCATACTTGGTCATCCACATTCAAAGCTTAATTTAGGAGTACGTATATCCAGGAATATCCAGATAATGTCACCCCAACCAAGTCAGGCTGGATTCCTGTTCTGTGTTCTACCTTTTCACTGGGAAGAAGCACTTCTGTCTCTGGATTAAGCTTCACTTTACTCATCTTCTTCCATCCCATTGCTAACATCTGGCTCTGATTCAGAATTTCAACAGCTTCCATGGGTTTAGACAGAAAGGAGAAATAAATCTGGATGTCATCGTTGTAATAGTACCAAATAAATCCCCAAACTCCAGCCAGCCTCACTGATTACATGTATATGTCAACATGCTATAAGTTAAATAGCAGAAGGGCAAGACAGAAGCCCAAGGGACACTTGAGCTGCATCCACACCACAGAAATAATCCAGTTTGACACCACTTTAACTGCCATGGCTCAATGCTATGGAATTCTAGGAAGCGTAGTTTTGTGAGATATTTAGCCTTCTCTATCACAGAGTTCTGGTGCCACAACAAACTACAAATCAAATGATTCCATAGGATGGAGCCATGGCGGTTAAAGGGCCATGATACTGGATTATTTCTGCAATGTAGATGCAGACTTGGTTTGTGGAACAACCACAAAACAAATCAGGCATCAGTTTTGTGACACAAGCATTTTCTTATTTTTAAGAACTGAAGCAAAACTACCAATATAATAAAGGGAGGAAGTGGCTGAGAGGTTCTTGTGGTGTTGATGGGGAGGAGGAGGGAGAGGGAGAATGCAGTAACTTGGATCTTTGCCTGCCTTGTGCAAATCACCTACAGAACCCTAAACAAAAAAAAGTCAATTTCTTTTGGCAAAATCTCTCTCTCTGTGTCTGTGTCACACTCTCCGTTTGCCTCACTCTCTGTGTGTGTCTCTCCTCTCTCCCTCCCTCCTCTGCCTCATTATACAAAGTAGAAAATATTTATTAATAAATTTGCAATAACTATAGCTATAATAACCAACACTCATTCTAAAGAGTTAATTTTAGAATGATGAAGCAAATGAATATAAGGATACAGGGGCATAATGGTGAAATCCTACATGTTTACTCTGAAGTAAATACTATTGCAAATGTGCAGAGGACTGCAGCCTAGGATAAATGACCAGATAAGATGATACTTTACATGCTTTCAAAAAGTTAAAATCTGGTAGGTATAAATGCCTACTTTAGTTCATGTCTTGGTGTGCAGCTCCCTCTTCTGGGACAGAATTGGTAAAACAGGAAAACCCAAGAAACATTATGAACAGGGAGGTGACATGACTGTGGAGTTTATCACATGGGGTTTCTCCCATGCAGAAATGGGATTTAACGGGAAAATTCCACAAAAGCAGGATCGTTTTCACACGACGTTGGGAGCATTGAGCATTAATCTGGCATTAACCCTCAAAGAAAGTGAACAAATCCTGCAAAAGTGGGATCTTTTCACACGATGTCGGGGGCATTGAGCATTAATCCAGAATTAACTCGCAAGGAAAGTGGACAAAATCAGCTGCTTTTTACTTTCAGGATTCTCTTGAAAGTAAAAAGCAGCCAATTTTGTCCAGTTTCTGTGCAGGTTATTTTCATGTTAATACTCAATGCCCCCAAAGTGTCTGAAAATAATCCTGCTTTTGCAAGATTTTTATGAGATTTAAATCCCATTTCTGCCTGAGATTTAGGCACTTAGCCTCTTGTCTGATAAACTCAGGTGAGAATGATTCAGTACTAATAGTCATTTCATACACCTGAGAGTAGAGCAGGAAACCACCTGCTTAAAATCTTTGTTTGGAAATCACATGCCTGTTTTGTTACATCTTTTTGCCAAGAATCGACTGCACAGTTTCCAAACAGCACTGGCCCTACCATCAGGTGGAGGGGACAATTGCTTCAGGCAGATGTGGGTGTCCTGTCACTAAGAAGTGAAAGACTGCCTTGGAAGGTGATGGACTCTCTATCATCAGAGGCCTTTAAATGGAAGTTGGGACCACTCTAGATGTGTATTGCTGCATGCAGGGGCCCCCTCCCACCTCTATGATTGAATGATTCTACAAGGCAGTAAATTATTTACCGATTAAAAGATTAACACAGTTATATCTGCAGAATATTATGTCTGCAGAAACAGTATGTGGAGACATTTTGTAGCACATTTGAGAGGAAGGAAGGAAGAACTGAAAGGAAGAAGTTGGCAGCATGAGCTTTCATAGACTTCAGTCTACTTCCTCAGATGCATATAGTGTTTATTAATTAGTTTAATTATTGTTCTTTTCCTGCCAGAGGGAATGAGAGGGACTTATTGGCATTCCTGCCTGAGGTACTAAATGTAATAGGCTGGCTTTAGGTACAATGCACCTTGACTTGGATGATCTTCTGCTTAGAGGCAACAAAAATATCTTTTCAAGCCACATGTACCTTGTGTTGCAAAAAGAAAATTTTACACATGGTAATGAACATTGATGAAAAAATTTCCCCCTTAACTTGCAGAGAGCCATGGGAAGATTTTCATGTATGAACTGTTTTCACATGCTCTCTTCTTTATCCCCTTTCTTGTACTTTCCTTGCTGCTCACCTCTGAGTAGCCTGGAAACCTAGCTCCAAATAACTTGAAGCCTAAAATATTGTCCAAAACACACTGCAGAAATAATCCAGTTTGAGACTGCTTTAACTGTCCTGGCTTGGTGCTTGGGAATTCTGGAAGTTATAATTCCTTGGCAGCCAGCGGTGTGGTTGGTGGGCTTTCAATGTGGCTTCAGAAAAAGCAGTTTCAAGCCACTTTTTCCTGCCCATCTGTTTTGCCCTTTGGTCTCCAGAGTCATAAACCAGCATCAAATCACTCCACCATGATGGCTAATGCAATAATAATAATAATAATAATAATAGAAGGTTCAAATAGGTGGGTGGCTTTAAATAGCTGGCTTTAACAATAATACAAAGCTGAACTTCAACAGTATTTTTCATTTTATTTTTGCTTGAGAAAAATTCTGTATAACTGAAAAAATGCACACTTGCCTCCAAAACAGAGAAATTTATACAGATAAAGCTTTTATACAGTTATTCAGATGTATTATTGGCAGTGCATTGTGTACTTTCTTCTGGATATGCTAGTGAAGTGATTGATGCCAAATGGTCTAGCTTAGACAACAGAGCATTGCAAAACAATGAAGGGGATAGAGACTGACAGAGACAAAACAAGTATGCAAGTTTCAAGCATATTTATGGACTAACAAAACAACTGCCTGTGGGCTAATAGGGATAGGTTTTGAGGCTCAGAGCAGTTCCCCAGCCACTTGGCAGACAGCCTGCCACCTTTGACATATTAGGCAGTCATTTTGCTTGCTCAGACACTTAATGAGAGAGAAGCAGTTGGGATTTTGTTTGCTTGTTTCTGCATGCCCAAACATGTTCTGCAGATGTATATTCTTCCTGTTGGTCCATGATGGTGGACCAAAGTCCATAGCAGGTTTACATGATCTTGCTGGGCCAGTTCAGGAAAGAAATGGAGATGGAAATGTTAGGAATATTGAGAGAAGGAAGGCTCAGGAGACAACACAAATGATTCAAATCCTGTTGCTATAGTTTATGTAGCATGAGGGATGACTGGGGTTGTAGCTCAACTCCGATTAGAGGACACAAGGTTGGAGATTGTATTTGTGGGTTCACATGCATATTTCTCCCCCCCCCCCTTCCTTTTCTCTGGCTGGCACCAGGGACTGGCCTTGTCAGGCATTTGCTCCATCCCAGCCTCTGCAGGAGTCCATTGCCTACTGTGATTGCTACACCCTAACCCTGTCTTGCTGTTATTGTCTTTTCACATCTAGTAACTTGCCACAGCTCTGTGCCCTTTATCTACTGCCTGAAGCAACGACCTTACTATGCCTTGTTCAAATGCAACAATGCATTCCAGTGAACCAGCCCAAAACTTTACTTGCCAGTCACAAAATGCACAGGAATCAGATAGACAGAAAGCAAGAGATACACTGGGACTGACTCATTTGTTTCCCCTTTTTCCTGATTTATATTTTGATGGATGCTTATGAGTTTGCCCCACTTCCCAAATCTTTCTAAATATGAAGTTATCAAATAGTTATTGGACCAAAGCATTGCTGGGAATAGTTTGCTGCTCACCACCATCTGTTGCTCACTCACTCTTGCCACATGATGTCCTGGTGACTGACTTTCTTGTGGAAATAGCTTGTTGTTCCTCCATTTCAGGGTGAGACTTTGCTTGAGTCAAGCCATGTACAAGATCAGCAGGCTACAATGTCAAGGAGAAAACAGCCAGCCAGGTGACTCATGGACCACAAATACAAGGAAAAGAGGAAGAGGATGCTTATGGTGAGTCAATGAACATGACTATCTCCCCTTCCCCATAAAAATCTATGGCAGTTCACCCATTCTTCAAGAATGCTCAGATGGTTCTTTTGCTACTTTATAAATGGAAGTGACTCTTAAGATGATGACAAATTAGGAAGAAGTGCCCGGGGTAGGACTGGAGAACATGTAGCACTCTAGAATGATGAACTAGGATTTCACCTTACGTTATCTCTCAGTTATGCTGAGTAGGGCTGATGGGAATTGCAATGCAACAACATCTGGAGGGCCACATACCCCAGGTTCTATCCTACAGAATCTTAGGATTCTTATATTGGTAAGGTACTTAGAAGCTCTCTGTTCCTAATAAAAACTACAAATCTGTAGTCTGTAGGGTGGAGCCATAGCAGGTAATGTGGGATTTAACAGCTATAACTGCAGCACAGACACACTCTAGATCTGACTTTATCATGTGTAAAGCTTACGGCCCCTTTGCAGGAAGAGTGCACTGAGTTCCTTAGAAAGTCTGTATCTTGTCATGTCTAGAGATGCTTGTAGGTATCGAAACAAACAAAACATGTTAATAAGAATCAAACTGGGCAGCTTTATCTTCAGCTGGAGGGAACAAACACTCATAAAATCAAACCCCAGGATTCCTCAGGGATGTGAAGTGGTGTTCCTGAGAATGTCAATGTACTCTTTCTATGAAGGCGTCTTAAGCTGGTGAGCGAATTCTAGGAATTGTAGTTTTAAAAAATTGTGTTATAGTGCTCTTTGATTGTGTCTGTGGCTCTGTGTACACATTGAGAGTTGAAGAAGGTAGGTAGTAAAAACCAATGTGAATCTCTAGTGAGGATTTTAGAGGGGCCTGCAATCTTCTTGTCTGCACCTAATTTTGTGTGTGTTTGTGTCTTCAAAAATGCCTGGTGGTGGTGGTGGTATTATTATTATTATTATTATTATTATTAATTATTATTTATATAGCGCTGTAGATTTACACAGTGCTATACTTACAATCAGTAAAATAGATAAAAAATAAAACCTGCCCATGGCATACATTCTATGAAATAATAACATAACACATATAAAATAATACATAATAATACAGGAAAGGGTTCCATGAAATAAGGCAGGCAACAAATTAAAAACATCAAAAAGCAATCACGCAATGCCTGGGAACACTTCCCTGAACAGGATGGTCTTCAACTCAGTTTTGAAACTGGTCAAACAAGTGATGACCCATGCTCATGGGGGAAGGAGGTTCCAGGAGTGAGGGGCAGCAAGTGAAAAGGGACAAAGCCAGGATGGGGCAGAGATAATCCTAGGCTGAGACAGCAGACCTTGACTATCAGAACGGAGGGCACGTGTGGGAAGGTGAGGAGAAAGAAGGCCTGATAAATCAGGAGGGGACAGCCCATGCAGGGCTTTAAAAGTCAACAACAGAAGCTTATACTGAATATTTTTGGCAGTCTCTCACCCAAGTACTAACTAGGGCTGACCCTGCTTAGCTTTGTTAATTAATAGACCCATATATCTGTCATATTTAACTTCAATGTGCTTTTCAACACATATTATTCCTCCTCCTCCTCTTCCTCCTAGTCTGAAGCCTACCTTTCTTTCTTTCCTCTGAAGAACTCAACAGCTTATTGTGCTCATGTGTCTTGATGGCAGAATGAGTTAGCTTTGTGTCACGAAGAGAGACGTTTGTGCTACTGAGCAGTAGTTCAGTGACCATGGTTTGTCCATGGCTACAGCTGAAGTATAACTTCTTTCCAAGCTCTTCTGCCATTTCAATGTAATTGCTTTTGGACAGATGGCAGGTGAGCAGGGTGCTTATGTTACAGTGTGCTGCTTCTCCCAACTCCTTGACCAAAGAGAGAGAGAGAGAGAGAGAGAGAGAAAGAAAGACATGAATGGAAAAGAAGGGAAAAAGATGCACTGTAAGACAAGTACCTCTCTCTCCCTCTCTCTCAACTACAAAATTCCAGCAACTGAATTAATTTCCCTGTAAACAAAGCAATGAAACTGCTATTCCCAAAGTATGAAGCTGAGATCACGTTGTCCCTCTTTTTACTTGGTTCCCAGATTATTGCACAAGGGAAACTGATAGATCATCCATCTTCCTCCAGTATAGAGATGGGCAGCTTGTGGCTCTCCAAATGTATCTGGACTGCAACTCCCATCAGTTCTATACAAAGCCGTCAATGGTGAGGGATGATTAGGAGTTGCAGTCTTAACATCCAAGGGGCTAGAGGTTGTCCATACATGCTCTAACATTTTCCTCTGGATGCTTGAGAGCTAAATACTTGAAACTGGCTGGGTTGCCTTCAACCCACACCAAGCCAGACAAATAAATCTGCACCCTGTATTGTCCAATGCTGTGCCCCATGAGATTGCTGTTTTTTCTGCTAGATGAACTGTGTAACTGGCCAGAAATTTTACTATAAATGTTCTACCAAATGATAAATTCTGCGCCATATGATGTAATATGCAAATATTTTTGCAGTAAAATAGTTCCCTGAAGGACATGTGTACAATGCTCTGTGAAAATACACTCTATGTTGCTTTGCGCAGAGCTCAGGAAGGTTACATTTTGGACTGTGACTCCAAGAATCCAGTAGCCCACATACTCACTGACCATGCTGATCATGGAATTCTGGGAGTTGCGGTCCAGAAAAATAACATTTCTTTGTTCTGGTTCTGTGTGGTTTGCACTATTGAATGCAGACTTATGAGTGACTGATTGCCTTGGCAAATAAGTATTCATGACAGGATATATCAGTGCTTTGCCAGGACCATGACTGTTTGGGCAAAGTAAGTTGGGGTGTTGTGATGGCAGTCACTGTATTTACATAACATTATAAAGGACCTTGGTAAAGGTGGTGTGGTCTGCAGTATCTTACACCCCAGGGATCTGGTAATGGTGTTTTATGATGAGGTGGATGTATTGCCTTTATGCAAGTGGAAACAAGCTTGTGTGCCGGACAAGTTAGAGATATCTACAAGATCTGGTAGTAGTCACACTTTTCCATTTGTTAAATGGGAAGAACAGTTTTTTTTTCTTTAAAAAGCATTTGATTGTAGCCTTCCTTTTGAAAAGCCCCCGCCCCTCCCTCTATCTCTCTCTCACATACACACTCCACTGGGGCAGTTTTGAAAAGGAAGGCTACAAACAAATGTATATATATGATTACAATCAACAGTATACAAACAGTCAAGAAGAGCTGATTGCAAATAAATCCTAAGCTTCAGCCTAAAGCATCTTGCCAACATTGGTCAGTCCTTCACTGTCCCCACTAGATTTCAACGCTCAGAACCAGTGCACCCTATATCTTGAGTAGCATTACAAAAAATCAATGAATTTATTGCCAGTACTGTTAGTAACTGTACTGACATCTAATTGTCTCCAAAATAATTTACTTTGTAAGTAGCTCATTCTATCTGTTGTCCCTTTCCTCCCACTCTTTCCCTTTCATTTTATCTTCAAACTGTCTTTCCCATTCTGATAATTTTTTCCTCACCAGCCTCCACTCTTCTAATCTTTCTTTCCATCCAATCTTTGCCCCTCTAATTATTGCTGAAATCTTCTAATAATCCATTTTCTTTCTCAGGTGCACTCTTTGTTTATCCTGCTATCTGTTTATATTACTACAACATATGTCTTGGGGGGTGGGGTGGAGGTCACTGTTTTACATCTGTCTGAAGGAAGTTTTTGCTTCTTAACTGTGGGAGATTCCATTTCTCAATCTATATGAAATGGAGGCTGGGAGCTAGAATGTGTTCTTGTTGAGAGTCAACCCTGACTCATGACATCTCTGAGATTTCTCTCTCCACATATGATTGGAGTCTGCGCTACAAAATTTTAAGCATAATTTTGCTTACCTGGGAGGACCATAGTCTTTTTCTGTGAAGACTTCTTCCTATATTATTTTTCCATAGAATGCAGAAAGTCACTAACAGTGGCCAAAAAAAGAGAGAGAAGAAACAATGGATAACAAAGGAAATGCTTCAAGCAATTAATGGGGAAAAAAGAAGCCAGACCTATGGCCTCATAAATTCTGGTATTTATGTTTATGATGGCCACAAATGCAAATGCCCCCTAAAACCCACTTTAAAAGCTAGACAGCTGGATCAAACAAAGGAGATCTGCAACTTACTGAAGGATGATGCAGCCAGACCTCTCTCACCAGTGAACCATGCAAGGAGTGGCAGGGCAATCTAGTTCACAGGCACAGGCTATCTCTATAGTTTTCTCTACAATGATATATTTAATTTGATGTCACCTTGCCACTTAAAAGGTTTCCACCCTCCTCAACACTGTATGATGTTGACACCAAATTTCATTGTATATCATCTCTGCCTTCTATATCCTTTCTGTACTTTTCAAGTTGCTGTATCTGGACTGTAGCCACAGATTAGAAAAGTGGAGGCTGGTGGGGAATAATTTATGACTGGGAAAGACTGCTTGAAGATAGACTCAAAGGGAAAGGTGGGTGGAAAGAAACACCAGATAGAATGAGCTATTTACAAAGTAAATGATTTTGGAGGCAATTAGGTGTCAGTACAATAACTAACAGAGACAGTGACACTGTGCCACTTCAAACATGTCTGAACTCATAGGGTTTTGAAAGTAAAGCAGGATCAGGTTTGCTTGGTAACTAGATTGAAGACCACAAAGAAATAACAGGGGTCTCCAAGTAGGGCTGGGGGTGAGGGGCGAATCCTGCAACACTGAAGATCTGATGGTAGCCATACACGAAAATACTGGTCTGGATAAATTGGTGATCTTATTCAGTGTAAGGCAGCTTCCTATTATCTAAAGTCAAGCTGTCTTGTGTTTTGGCTTCCTATTCTACCAATAGTACACATTAAAATCCTTTTTGGCTGAGCAGACTCAAAACAGTTTTCTGCTTGAAGGAAAGAAGCAAATGGTTCCCCACCTCTAGGTCAAAGTGGATCTTAAGTGCATATTAGTAGTGTCTAAAGCAGGGGTGAGAATCACATGGTTCTTTAGATGAGCTGCAAATTCCCCCATTCTTTACTATTATCAACAATAGCTTGACTAACAAGTCCCACTCATTTCAGTAGGTCTTCTCTCAGCAGGAATGATATATAGGATTTCAGGGCCTGGGCCCCTTTTATCTAGTCTGCAGGCAAGAGGAAGAAAAACCTCAGAGCAAAAGAATTGGCTTAAAAGTATTATGTGTCTTCATTTGTCATGCATAGTGGGTTTTTTTAAAATGACATTCTCTGAGTAACTGTGGTGGGATGCTTAAAGTAGCATGCTTTCTGGCGCCACCAGGGCCCACCTCCATGACACCAAAGAACATGAGACTCAAGTTTTGAACCGGAAAGTTCAGGATTTGGGATACATTTGACCTGGCAACCTTACAGTCTGAGATTTAGCCCGATGTTTTTAATCTTGTAGTGAGCTTCCCTAAATCCCTATTTTGGGAGCATGATGCGGTATTAAAAATAAAAAAAGATACACATATAGTCTAGGATCTAGTAGCTGAGCAGGTACTTTGCAGAATCATACAAAGATGTTGGTTGGCATGAGGCCTGTTTATAGAAACAGAGAGAAAATTGTGTGGGTTGCTTAGGTAAGGAGTGAAGAACCACTTGAAACTTTCTGAAATTGTAAGCCATGTACCTCTCATGTACTAAGCCTAACCTCCACACCAGCACACGATCTTGAAAGAACCGGAGTGCCTTTTCCCTTAAAACACTTGCATGTATATGTAGCTAAGCAGAGACAGATTTCTGAACATTAGCTTGAACCCTAATTTGGAATAAAAGTAATAGCAGAAGGGAGGGGCATGTGACTGCAAAAACGCTTCATGAATGTTTTCTGTTCCAGGCATCTGACTGTGCTGAGTCTGCTACAGAATGCACTCATCAAATCTATGGCTTTTCAGCTGATGGACTGGCAAATAGGTCTCTGACTGTAGTTTGGTATCTGAAGGAGATTTTCCCAGGCAATTGGCTGAGCAAAATCCTGCTCATACAATGACAGCTGTGAACCCTGCTGAGGGCATCTGTTGGGTAGTTAATACTGGTTGGGAATCATATAGCTCTGACTGTGTTTTGTTTACCAGAGAAATTCCTATGCTTTTCCAACAGCATTAAAAGATATTGTACCTCCTGTTTGTTTACATATAATACTGGGACTGTGTCGTCTCTGTTCCATACTGCTGATTTGCTTCCCTGCAGGGGACCTAGCACATTGAAAGGCTTTTTTTTTATTATTTTCATTTCAGCTGAATAATAATAATGCCAGCCTAAATGTGCAAATATGGTGTTAAGACAAAGTGGGTTGTAGGAATAGGGCCTGATTCTATTGGTTTGCTTGCAACAACTTTGGGGGGGGGGAACCTTAGTAATAGCATTTGAAAAAAATAAAAGAGTCAGAAAATGGTTTCAAAAACAAATTTCAGAATCAAGTGAGAAGCAAATTGTCCCGCAAATACAAAAATAGATATTCCAGGGAAGATGGGGACTTCTTCAGCTTAAGGCAAGCTATCCCATCATGTGCTATGTGATGTTGTCCGCACACTGAAAAAGACTGCATGTGCTCTACTTAAAAACACTATTTATCTTGCTCTTGGAATGAAAATCTTCAGGATGCTGGATTGTGTGCACATCTCTACACTGCAGTGGAATTAAGTCAAGAACATCCTTGGTTAACTGGTTCAGTGTTGGCTTGGTATGAAATGGAAAATTTAATTATTAGTTTCAGAACTGTTCACACCGATGGGGTGGTCAAGCCATTGAAATTCACAAACACCTAGACAACAAAGGGTCACACAGTATATATACCCCACTCACTTTCATGTCAGCATTCTCTGGAGATGCCAGCCACAGATGCTGGTGAAATGTCAAGAAGACACTCCTGATCAGTTGGCTTTTTGAAACATTTGACACAACTATTCTTTTCTATTTGGAATATAAATCAAACTTGCTACATTAAGAAAAGATTATATCCCTTTGGCATTAAATGTTGCATAAGATATCTACAGTTAATGTGTAAGAAAACCTCCTGAACTCCTCTAGACTGGAGTCCTGCAAAGCCACTGGGATCCTGTCATTCATCAAACATGCAATTGTAATACAAAGTACATTGAAGACAGTGGCTTCAATCAATGGAGTGACATTTTGGCATTTTAAAATTTGAAATGGATCCGCTCAGATGCATTTCATATCTTTAGGGCAGACTTTTGTCATTGGAACATGACAGAAAATGGTGTCATAGCCACATTTGGTTTTGCAGTCAGCGTTTAGATTATACAGATCTTCCACATTATTTTTGCCTTCTGGCTCTTGTCTCTAATTCAAAATGCTGAAAGCATTCTGGAACATATTTGGCAAGCAAGCAAATGAATAAAAGGAAAGGATGACTGATTAAGACAGTGAAGGTTGGGCAAAGTGGGAAGCATGAGATGACTTGGTTATTTAGCAGTCCCTCTGAATAGCTGATTGACAGGATACGTATGTTTGCTTATTTCCATATTTCACCTGAGAATCCATGGACAGAGATCATGCCTACGGCTTCCTATATAGCACACTAGCCTGTACTATAGCCTCCTGTATAATAAATCTATAGTATTCCATAGTCCTGGTCATCTGGAGCCCAATCCATAGTGGGTTATACAGCTGAGAGGCCTGGGTTCCACATGTAAGTATGAAAGGGAAAAGTGGATTTAGCCCCATGGAAACAACGTGGAAACAACGTTGTCATTAGGTGCCATCTTTCTTGCTACTCTACGCTCAATTTTGAAGGATGAGGCCAGGATTAAAATCGCATCACTTCTTTCATCACTCAAAACAGATGGGATTGGTAGGGCACTCAGAAATAGTCCTTTCCTCTCGGACAAGAAATATTCCACTCTGGGGTACCAGACTTGAAACTCCTGCCCCTTTTCCTTTTATTACAATTGCTATTTCCTGAGCTAAATAGACTTAGTTTTGCCTCTTGCACTATTACTCTTGCAGTTTTTGTTTCTCTGCTTCTTCTGTATCCTCTGCAAAGAATTTTACAGATTTCACATTTGCTTTCACATCTAAATGTATTTTGTTCATGGTTATAGACAAGGTTTGCATCAACAATGTGATACTGCAAATTCTTCTTCCAGAAGACATCATAGTTAAGGACGGGATAGCTACTGAGGCCCCCAGGTATGCAGCCATCACACTGGCTGCAGATTTTCCTATGACAGGTTGTTTTCCTTGTTGATACTCCTATGCTTTAATTTTGCTGCTTGGAAGAGCATCAAACTTCAACTGTTCTGAGGTGGTGTAACACAGTGGTTACAACTATTCAGTAATGGAACAGAATCAGACTTCCCATCATTGTGTGTATTATAACTGCTGTAATCCCGCCTTGATCTGAAGGAAAGGCGGGACATACAAATAAATAAATTATTATTATTATTATTATTATCATCAACAATGGGTTTGATAGTGTGTGTGTGTGTGGGGGGGGGTGTCTTTAAAAATCTGAAAGGTTCACAAAAGTTAATGGTCCAGAATAACTTTACTAGCCAGTCTATTTGTATCCATGCATTTATTAATAAGTCATTGTGGAAGACTAGGAGTCACCCAGATGCAACACCCTGCCAGCTCTTAGCGTCAAGAGTGAATGAAAACTATTCACTGGCTTCAGGTTTAAGCCTTCAGGGATGAGGAGCCATGTGGCCATTAAAAGGCCACTGATGGCTCTGAAAGGGAGGAAGAAGTTGCAAGACACAGAAGTGATGCAGGGGTTTCTGTGTTCTCCTTTAGACCTTAATTGGAAAGGAATAGAGGACTATTTTCCAGTATTTCTGTAATAGCTTGCCTGATGCCTTGCTGACTGCTGGAGTTGGGAAGATACCCAGGAGAGCCTTGAGATATTCAGGAGATGCCCCCCCCCCTCTGCAAAAGCAAGCCAGGCCAGTTGGCAAGGAAAAGAGAAGCAAAGGGGTGGTTGATGTCAAACTCCCTTTCTATTCTTCTCACTTTCCCTGCATTGGTTTAAGTTTTCTCATTTGCTCCTTGGGACTCTAACTCTCTGTCTACCCCCCCCCTCAGTTTTTCTATCCTGCAACCACTTATCTGTGTTGTATAAGATCCTTATGCTGAGACCAGGTCCTTATCTTTATGCCCCTTACTACATATAATGGAGGCTCATCCTAAAGCTACTTGCACCATGTCGTCCAATGTCTTATCTGATGACTCTCTACATTTAAAATAAACATTATTCTCCTTATGCACATGGGTTGCTGTTATTATAGGCTTTCAAGTCAACATTGACTTTTGGCAACCCTATGAATGAATGACCTCCAATATCCCTGGTCATTAACTGATCTGCTCAGGTTTGGCAAACTCAGGGTTGTGGCTTCCTTGATTGGATCAATCCATCTGGAGTGTGGCCTTCCTCTTTTCTTGCTGCATTCCTTTATGACAGCCTGTTTAGTCATCTTGACTTCCAAAGAGAGGTCATACTTGATATGTCCTACAACTCATTCATCTTTTTAGCAGTCCATGGAATTTGTAGAACTCTCCTCCAGCATTATGTGCTATGTACTTGTTACTCAACTTTATTGAACAGGCATGCAAGTAGAGGGAGGAATTGATGGCTCCTTTCCCTGAGGATTATGACAGACATCTGTAAGAACATATTTAAAAGACTATTATCTAGGAAGAAAAGTATGTGTTGGGGAACTCTTCAATCTCTGTAACACACAAGCACCAAGGAAGGTACTTTTCAAATCAAGCTTTTCACAGGATTCCAATTATTGGACAGATTTCATGACTAAGAAAATTCCATTTAGCTGAAATTATTTTAAGTTTTAGCAAATACACTGTGCTGGTATACATGGCTTTCAGCTTATGCTGAAGCTGTGCGCAGGAAGAGGCAATGGTGCGTGAGCCCCATTGTTTTCAGTGGGGCTCAAGCACACAGCATGTCCCTTACGCGGCGGCGGGGAGGGGGCAGAACGGATCCCCACATAAGGGAAGGGCCCACTGTAATAGTAAAAGGAATCATGGAGTCATTTGTTTTTTGTACCACTTTCACACAATCAGGAACGTGAAGGAATCCCCTCATTCAATACAGGCCTAAACAAAACTGAAATGTTCTGGGAGCTGACATGGGAGACTTCTCCCATGTATAATTCAGGGTCCTTACCAGCTGAAACACACCTAGAATGAACCTGCAGCTAGAAAATCTATAATGCCTTCCTACAGATGCCAGTATCAAGAGGGAAAGGTGTTAACTTGTTCTATCTTCTCCCCAGTCTCCCAGTTTCATGGGATATGTCTTTGTTGATTGATTTTAGGCAATAATGACTTAAATAGAACTTACCTGCAGTTGCTCCAAAGCACAAATTTTGTTGAAAAGAAAGTGTGAACTTTCACCTTTCATGTTTGTGCCCAACTCACATAGGGATAAGAGTTGAAAAAGGACAGGGTTTGCAACAGTACCTTGTACTGCATTCCTCTCTACAAATCTCATGCTGGCAGTGCAGCAAATGAGGAGCAGTAGCATTTTTCATTCATATGCAAACAACTTGTTTCTCTCAGATGTAATATGCTGTAATATGCTGTCATCTGCAAGTTACTTGTGTTTTTTAATCATGGGCCTTTTACACAGTGCTCTCACACTAACCACATAATTGTCAGTCAGTTTTTAATGTACATATATATACACATTTATATACATGAGATACACAGTACAAGTATTTATATATTGGCATTCTTGTACACAGATATGCTAGAAAAAACTACTTGCATTTTCCCAATCAGGTTGATTGTGTTTTTAAAACTAATTTAGCCCATAATAAAGGCATTTTATAGCAAAAAATGATCAAGCATCATTAAGATTTTGTTCGCATACTGAATTTAAGCATGGTACTGTTGTCTCCTTGGAATAGATGGATAAATAATTACAATAAGAATGGACAGTGGATATAATGTAGCTAACTGCTCTGTTCATTAACTGCTAATTTGGAATTTTTTATTCAAAAATGTCCCCAAATAACAGAACACATTTTAGATTTTTCAGTAACAGTTAAAATGTAACATTTTTAAAAAGCTTAGCAAATTTCACACATGATGAGCAAAGCAGTGTTTAGCACATATAACTCCCACTTCCCAGTGACATCTAGTGGGCATTGGGGTTAACTGATGGTTCTATAAAGTCAGGAAATGAAAAACAAAACATCATTGAGAACAACATAAAAAATAAATATTAATGAAAACATTTATTTTACAAACCTTCAATATTTGGTAGAAATGAGGTTTTATTGCTTTTATAATGAAGAATGGTTCAAAGGTCTTTAAAAAAAACAAAGATCAGCTGCTGTTAAACATTTTCAAAATAAATGGAGTGGATTGTAGCTCAAATAATTTGCCAACAGTCTTTTTCTGGAAGTGTTTACATTTAGCAACATTATAAAATAACAAGGGGTTAAGATGCTGTTACTACAAAAGGTTTCCTTGTGAGACACTCTAACAAAACAATATGATATAAAACAAAGTTGCTTATAGCTCAAAATATACAAATAAATTCTCATTCAATACCATGGTTAAATTATATCTGTTCTTTTGGCTGACATGTGACTATGCTGAATAACCAGATACATTTATTTTTTGAAAAAAAGAAACCACTCTGGAAAAAATATCAATTCTGTGTGACAATACAGTACATAAGATATTAAATAACTGTTTTTCAAGAGTACATCAAATTGCAGAGTGTCACTTTCTCTTCTTGCAGTAATAAATTATGTGTTGGAAGATGATGGATTTTCTACCATTATTACATCAATTTTATTCTTCTTATACCTGAGTAGCCTTAAGTAAACAGATAACAATGTGCATGTACTAGCCTGACTCAGAATTCAGTGTACAGTTTAAGCTCACATAATGTGTTTGTGTGGGGAACCCTCATTAATTTAAACCGAGAAAGCCAGTCTGTATGCCAAAAAGGGATTTGTATGTGGATCAGCTCCCTTTGATGAAATCAGTGAGGAAAGCAGTCTGAGCCTGATTGACATATTTGGCCACAATTTACCAAACTTGGCTGCTGCATAAGCAACTTTCATTTTATTGGGACTTGTCATAATTCCCAGTAAAATGATCCCAGCCTGCACAGAAGCATTATTGGTGGACTGTGCCAGACCAATTTAACTTCTAGAAATGAAATGTCAGGTAATGTGCTGATATTTGAATACAGTTTTACAAATACAAAAGTAGGTAGGAACTTATAAAAAAATTTACTGAACAGTGAAGTCTGTGGCAGTCTATACAGAGCAACATGTGTAACGGAACGATCTACAAGACATTATTTTTCATTGCATTTTGTGCAGGTTGGCCTCCATTTGCAACTGAAAGGCTGCTGCCAATTCCTCTGATGTCCTAATGCAGCTTAGCAATGGAGAGTAGAGAAGAAGGATACCATAGATGCCAGACGAACACTGCTACATGGACAGCTGTTCATAATTCATATAGTGCATATATGGGAGATAATATAGCAGCAAATACAGACAATGGCATTTACACTTTCTAGGCTTGTTACACTTTTATAAATGAATGCCGTTTTCTGTGAGAGAATGCAACTATTTGGAAATTATGAGCTTATAGGAAAAAGTGTTTTCTGTTCCATACACAGAAAAATAGTGCAGTAGGAATAAATCCTTTACAGTAGCAATTAAATAAATTCTGAAGCACTGCTAACTGAGAAGTTTTAAAAAGCCACATTTAAAATGAAATGTATTTATTTTCAATGGTTCTGCTAATAAACTTCACTGTAACTCCTGTCAGATTCTTCTGTCTTCTTTGTGCTCTGTTACTCCATTTTTCTTGTTATTATTTTTCTCTCTTTAACTTATCACTGAAGTAGAATGAGTACGCTTGAAGCAATTTCTAGCTAGAGTCATCTTCGTGGAAAAAGCCAGGTATTCAGTCACTTTTAAGAGGTAAGTTTAGAGTAACTTGGAGGAGAAAATTTACGTTTTAAGTACTTCAGAATATAAAGTGGAAGACAGCTTACTACAGTGATGGCTGACACTTTCCACAGGAAAGTCACGGTTGTGATAAAGGCAACATCTACAGGCATAAAAAAAGGGAAATACATTATAAAAGTCAGGAGAGAGGTAGATGTCCATGGGCAAGATCAATAAATACCACTCAACTACTGTCACAAGCTTTTTGAAAGGATGATAATATGCGTGGAGCTGGATAATTTTAGGACACAATTCTACGCTATCCTACTTTCCCCCTAAAAATATTTTTCTTCATCAATCTGTCCCGAAAGTGTCCTGATTTATACTACAAAGAGAAATTTGAAAATGCCATGCCGCTGTTCAAAGGCAAACATGATGAAGAACTGAGAAAAGCTATTAAAAACTGGATTCCTTTGTGAAAATGAACATGGTATGTATGAACACAATATATAATTTTAGAATTAAAAATGTTTCTCTGTTAATGTTTATTATAAAAAAGGTAAAGATAGTCCCGCAGCATGAATGTCTAGTCATAAGCGACTGTAGGGGGTGGTGCTCATCTCCATTACTAAGCCAAAGAGCCAGCATTGTCCGAGGACTGCTCTGGTGGTCACGTGGCCAGCATGATTGCACCGAATGCTGTTACCTTCCCACTGAGAAGTGGTACCTATTTATCTACTTGTATCTGCATGCTTTCGAACTGCTGGGTTGGCAGAATCTGGGACTAGTGATGGGAGCTCACCTCATCATGAAGTACTTGGGCCTCAAACTGCCAACTTTCTGATCTTCCAATAGTCAGAATTGGCGTTTTAACAACTAAGCCACCACATCCGTCTTTATTATTTAATTATGTCTTTCTATAACAATTTACAAGCATGTGTATATGTGCCTTCAAGTTGTCTGCCACCCTATGGCAACCCTATTAAATTTTACAGGGTTTTTTTAAAGCAGGCAATACTCGGATATGGTTTTGCCAAGTTTCTCCTCTGAAATATAGCCTACAATAAATGCTCAGTTCAAAATCCACTATAGAAATAGGTTCTGACCTTTCATTCTAGCATCCTATTTCAGTAGCCATTCTTAAAAAAATCCTTACACTTTTCTTCTTATTCTGAAAACAGCATATACTTATAATAGTGAAGCTATTACTTCTTACTGTATGCAGCAACCACTTAAGTATGCATTTATTAGAACTAGATGCATAAGAGAGTAGAGGGGAGTCAGTGCTTCCAGGACAGATTACATTCTTGTTTTCACCAGAGGATGTTTCTTTTTTTAAGTTAGCATAAACAACAGCACTTGCACTGACCCATGGATAAGTTGATCAGGCTTTTTGAGCCCAGTTCTTGACTAAAATTTCTAGACTTATATGTGAGTATATACAATAGCTAGGTCCTAATTATTCAACAAATGATTCAATGAATCTATTCTAGGAAGATTAACCAACAGGATATAGGCTGTGGTATATCTCCAGGACAAAACTATCCTTGCTTCAAACAATAACTGGAGCACATGATATTCTGCTGAAATCAGTATACCTTTAAATGTATATTCTTTACTCTGTTTTATTATTGTAATAAGGAATCCAATGGGATTTGGAGTTGGGATTCTATTCCCATGAAATAGAATGGTGTAGCAAAATGGTGTCCCTTATATAAAATAGCAAAATCAACGTTTGCTTTTTGGAATTTATATTTTTTTGAGTATTTTCAAGCCATGGATGATTAAATCTGTGGATAAAACATTGTGGATACAGAGGGCTGACTGTATTATAAATTTCCAAATTTGATAAACAAGGCAGTTCCCATAAAAGTCAATTTTGAAAATGAATTTGTTAAAAACAATTAAAAATCAGCATATTTAAAAAAAGATAAAAAACATAACAAAATTTAAACAATAAATAAAATAAAATAAAATACACACCTCAGACAGAAGCTCCCCTGCTTACACATTAAAAGCCTTCATAAACAAAAATACCTTAGTATTTGAAAGGAAAGCCTAGACTACCATGGAAGGGAGTTCCAGAGAGTGGATAGAGCCACTCAGAAGGCTCTCTCTCTCTCTCTCATGTCCTCACCAAGTGAGCTTGTGATGGTAGTGGGACCAAGAGAAAACCTTCACCTGATAATCTTAAGAGTTCTGGCAGGTTCATTGATGTCATATTGAGGAGGGAGCAAGCTTGTTTTCTGCTGCTCCAGAGACTAGAACGCAGAACAATAGATGCAAACTTCAGGAAAAGAGATTCCACCTCAACATTAGGAAGAACTTCCTGACAGTAAGGGCTGTTCAACAGTGGAACACACTCCCTCAGAGAGTGGTGGAATCTTCTCCCTTGGAGGCCTTTAAGCAGAGGCTGGATGGTCATCTGTCAGGGATGCTTTGATTGGGAGTTTCTGCATGGCAGGGGGTTGAACTGGATGGCCCTTGTGGTCTCTTCCAACTCTATGATTCTATTGCCCCCCTCCCATCTTTTCTTCATGATAAAAACAGACTTCATTGTGTGTTTGAAATATGTAAATAATAAATTAGACAATTAGTTTAATTAGCCTTTTCAAATCTATAAATTAGTTACCATCCTAAACATTTACACATTGCTGAAATAAGAACGGGAGCTTTTACTACTCCTAGTTTTTTTGGGGGAGGGGGTGAGGGGCAAGTTTTCCCTATGTTAAGGTACCTTATGTTTTAAGAAAACAGCAATTATACCTACCTAAGAAAGCTCCAAAAGACACTCTGCCTATACCTGTTCCAGTAAGTAGAAGAAGAAAGGACAGATTTATAGAAAATCAAAGAAATAAGAGAAAATATATATATATACAAATAACAGAATGTATGAGAAAGCTTTGAAAAGTTAGAGAGGAGTTAGCACAGAGGTTTTGAAGATTATTCCCTTAAAATTTCATCCTGGGGCTACTTTTAAAATCTGTATTAGTCAAAGAAAAGACAGAGGCTATTAGTCTTGCATGGGCAACAGGACTTTGGATTTCTCTCTTTGGGGATGGAGGGAATCTGACAGGGTGTATGCAGGTCCTTAGCAGAAGACTCAGCATTTTATTTACAATGGAACACAGTTCTTTGTAAGAATTTGTCTCAAATTCAGCTACGGTGACCAATCAATAGAACTAGGTCAAATTAGTATACAGACAATGTAAGTTATCCCAGTCTGTGATATTTCCTTCAGTATTAGTTGTATAACAGTTTTGTAAAAATAGGGCATCTTAAAACAGGGCAATAGATACTGCACATTATGCAGGTAATAGCTACTCACCAAAATACTCATTTAGAAATGCAAGAGACGCCACATAGCAGCAAAGACTGAAGATTTCAGCTACCACCATTAACCAGTGCCAAGTTCGTATGGTAAGTGCAACCATCAAGAGCTCTGTCAGGATTAGTGCAGTGAAGGAAATGGCAACAACGTGGACAAATTCAGACTCAAAAAGCAGAAGAGCTCCATACATCAGAATTCCACCTAAGAAAGATGCAAGCCATTTAATTACAGGTTTGCTGTTTTACCTGTTCCCCCCCCCCCCCCCCCCCCCAAATGTCCTTCTGGAACAACATTACTTAAAATCCTGTTATTTATTTTAAAACAGCTTTAAGTTATTTTGTAAATATTATTAAATGTTTCAAAGGAAGCTGCTAAAGTAAATGTCAAAGAAATACAATTCTTTGTTGTAACATGTCTTTGTTGTAGGCCTAGTCTACGCTACTTAAAAACTCATTAAAAACCAGCCCTCCCCATAAATCTGAGGTGATAAGGCCACATGACACATGACTCTAGCTGCCCCAGATTTGGGGTATACTCCTTTATTGCAGTTTTGAAACACTGAAACTTTAAAAACTTTCCCCAAAGTTTGCACCTCTGCTATTGCTGCCTCCACTGTCCCCTTAAAATGGTTCCCCCCTTCCTTGGCAGTGCCACTGCTTCTGGATCTCAGCCGCTAGCAAGATGCCCAGATCACATGCTAGGCACCTCATTTGCCTCATTCAGAGTGATGGGTGCCCCAGCAAAGGAAGGAGGAAGGAAAACATTCTGGTTGGGTACTGGCCCCAAGGATTGAAGGTGGCAGTGGAGAAAATGTCAGGGATAGCTATGTAGTGTGAACAATCTACTCTATGTCCCTGTGGAGAAAAATTATGCTGGGTAGATCCAGGGCGGGGGCAGGTGCAGATGCAGAAGGGGCAGGAAAGGGGACTAACCCATATAGACAATTATTAATTAACAGTTTCAGTCTGCTTTCATTTTAATTGTGACTACAGTAAAAAAAACTTTTAAATAACATTATGATACAGATTTCTTGAACTAGAATAGCAAGTATTGTATAAAGGAAAGCTATTATATAATACACAACATACAAGCACTAATTAGCCCCTTTCATTGGTTTCTTTCCCCATATCACCAGAAGACGCAGTAAGTTATGTCTTCTGATACCATAACATCCCTTTGGCTATGCCCTAAATGCTGACATATTCACTTCAATAGACATGTGAACCTGCCATTATGCATTTCTACTTGTACAGGTTCCCACCGGACTGAGATTCCTAATTGTGCAGGCATTTTGATTATGTACATTCTCTTCCATTGACCCTATGGATAGCGGGCATGTGACCAGAGCAGTCGACTAACACCAGGGATATCTAGATGGAATGATATTAGTCTTCCTGCTATGTATTCATGGAATCTATGTAAGGAAGTGTGTGAAAGGGACTCATAAACAGAGTGCAAATGTATATGTGATTGCATTCCTGTGAGGAAGCAGGTATAGCTATTAGTAATATTCATATAGCCATGTCTATCACTAGAGGCTCAGGTGGACTTTGTCAGTTGATGTTCCTGAGGCCAGCCTACCAGCTATAACCTTTCTTAGATAGAAATAACCTGCATACAGTATCTTATGAGGTGGCAACCTCCTGATTAGAGTACAGAAATGTACTCTGTGGAAGGTTGTCTCAAAGATGATTCTGAAGGTGTAACTAGAGCAAGTAATGGGGATATTGTACAGAAGTAATACAATACACCTGGCCCAACCAGTGGCTTTCCTATTTTGCGCTCCCAAACTGCCAATAGTTATCTAGTGGAGGGTTCAGTTAGGTTTTTGGATTTTTTTTAAAGCAAAAACTCACCACAACTTCTTTTCAGCAGGATGGACCACTTATTTGCTGCAGTGTGGCATTCACCTCTCTCCATGCCCACTCAGCCAGTTTCTCTCTGGATGTTTTTCATCCATGATCAGGTCCTGGATAACTGTTTTTTCATATACCAACCTGGCATGAAGTGGCAACATTTCTCACCCAGGGGTCTGTTGCCAAGGCTATCTAGACTATTTTATAAGTGGTACATTTTGGAGGCAACCAACACCATGTGTTTCTTTCCCCTTCCACACTCATAGCACTCTCTCTTCAATCTGTACTTCCCTTTTCCCATTTCAATGCTTGCTCCCTTGTTCTCCAAACTGCACATTTTATAGCTATTTCTGACAAAAAAGATATTTTGAAAAGGCTTCTTCTCTGCAAATGTACAAGCTTCCTGCTACTTCCCTTGCTCCACCATTATGAGATCTTATGCTATAGGGCAGGATAATGTAGCCTAGGGAAAAAAACCAAAAAGTAGTTCTCTTACCTTGGTAAATACTGATTAAAACCCAGATGAGGAAGGTTTTAAATGACAAAGATCTTCCCTAAAAAAAATGAAGACAGGACACACAATTATTTTAGAAAAAGGTTGTTCATACCCAAAGCAGTATGCATATGAAGGTAGTTTCAATATATAAACATTGTTGAAAAGTTTTATGCAACAATACATGTGGTAGTCGTTAGGGTGTCATGACAGTTGTACTTCTCCAATACTCCCATGGCATTAGATCTAAATGCAGTTAAATCTACTTTACTTCTACAGATTTTACTGGAAATTAAGTCAAGCCCATTGATTTTTGTGGGACTTAACAGCTAAGTCACAGAAGAGTCCTATACATTAGAAACCCCAATTTCCAGGTCTTGTAGTGGGTAAAGAAAATTACACCTTGAATCTAGTGAACTATTTTTTTCTAGAAATCTAAGATGAATAATAATGGCACTCCCTATACTGATAAGAAGGAGCTGGTGTGGTGTAGTGGTTTGCAGGTTGGACAATGACTCTGGAGAACAGGGTTCTAATCTCTGCTCACCCACAAAATTCACTGGGCAAGTCACACACTATCAGCCTCAGAGGATGGCAATGGCAAATCTCCTCTGAAGAAACTTGTCAAGAAACCCCCATGACAGGTTTGCCTTAGGGTGGCCATAAGTCAGAAACAACTTTAAGGCACACAAAAACAAACAAAAACATACTGGTAAGAACAAAGTTCAAGGACTATGATATTTTATCTACATCCTATGTGTTTCATACTGAATATTCATACCTTAGTAAGGTCTTTGTAAAGTTCTGGATATAACAGTGCCATTTCTGGTTTCACATCTTGATCCAATACTAAGGAAAAGACTGGAAACATAGTGTATATAGTTGCATACCTATAGGGAAGAAGTACTTTAATGTACATAATATTTTACACAGACACGCATGCACACATACATTGAGCACCCCTTATCTGGACATTCAAAATTTAAAATACTCCAAAACTGTCGACATGGGTGGCTGAGATAGTGACAGCTTCTGGTGTTCAGTGTACACAAACTGTGTTCCATGCACAAAATTATTAAATATATTGTGCATAAAATTACCTTGAGGCTATGTGTATAAAGTGTACATGAAACACAAATTGATTTGTTTAGACTTAGGTTCCATCTCCAAAATAGCTCATTATGTATAAGCAAGTATTCCAAAATCCTCCCCAAAATCCAAAATCCACAACACAATTTTAGTTTTATTAGAAGCTACAGTTTGTGTTGCTCTCACTTTAGGTATTTTTCTTTTCAACAGTCAACAACCATAATCTCCTACACCACCAGCAGAGGAACTAAATGTTCCCTCCCGCCTTCCTGTTGGTGCAGCAAAGCAAGTGAACACACAAGCACTCCTTCCCGGCCTTCCTCCAATGCCACCTGCTCTGAAGTCAAAGAAACAAACACTGCCAATAAAAGCTGGTACAGTGGTCCCCCGGGATACGAATCCCCCGGGTTAAGAAAACCCCGGGATCCGAAACCGGCGGGACCGCTTCAGTATCCCCCGGGATCCGAAGGATCCCCCGGGATCCAAAAAAAAGGGACGTCCCTTTTCCTCCGAGGCCAGGCTTCGGAGGAAAAGGGACGAAAGGCTGTCCCTTTTTCTCCGAGGCTAGGCCTCGGAGGAAAAGGGACGAAACGGCGTCCCTTTCTCTCCGAGGCTAGGCCTCGGAGAAAAAGGGACGAAACAGAGACACGAAAGGAAGCCCGATCCGCGGGACCGGGCTTCCTTTCATTTCTGAGGCGCGGAGGCCCGGCCTGGCTTCGGGAGCCAGGCCGGGCCTCCGCGCCCAACGAAAGGAAGCCCGATCCCGCGGATCAGGCCTCCTTTCGTTTCTGAGGCGCGGAGGCCCGGCCTGGCTTCGGGAGCCAGGCCGGGCCTCCGCGCCCAACGAAAGGAAGCCCGATCCCGCGGATCGGGCCTCCTTTCGTGTCTGAGGCGCGGAGGCCCGGCCTGGCTTCGGGAGCCAGGCCGGGCCTCCGCGCCCAACGAAAGGAAGCCCGATCCCGCGGATCGGGCCTCCTTTCGTGTCTGAGGCGCGGAGGCCCGGCCTGGCTTCGGGAGCCAGGCCGGGCCTCCGCGCCCAACGAAAGGAAGCCCGATCCCGCGGATCGGGCCTCCTTTCGTGTCTGAGGCGCGGAGGCCCGGCCTGGCTTCGGGAGCCAGGCCGGGCCTCCGCGCCCAACGAAAGGAAGCCAGATCCCGCGGATCGGGCCTCCTTTCGTGTCTGAGGCGCGGAGGCCCGGCCTGGCTTCGGGAGCCAGGCCGGGCCTCCGCGCCCAAAGAAAGGAAGCCCGATCCCGCGGATCGGGCCTCCTTTCGTGTCTGAGGCGCGGAGGCCCGGCCTGGCTTCGGGAGCCAGGCCGGGCCTCCGCGCCCAACGAAAGGGCCTCCCTTTCGCGTCAGGCCCGGAGGCCCAGCCTGGCTGGGGAAGGGAACCTTCCCTTCCCCAGCGAGGCTGGGCCTCCGCAGCTGACGAAAGGAAGGCCCGATCCGCTGGATCGGACCTTCCCTTCCTCAGCCAGGAGGCCCCTGCTAGGCCTCCGGAACGGATTACCTATTTCCTATAGGAAATAGGCCCCGGGTTACGAAATTTTCGGCTTACGAAAAAGTAGCCGGAACCAATTAATTTCGTAACCTGGGGGACCACTGTAATTTCCGGAATGCCTGGATCTATGGGAATTCAAAACAGGCTCTGTGGAAGGGGGAAAGGGTGAATATAGAATCTGTCTGTGTTGTGTCCTTAGTTGCCTATTTCTCCTCCCAAACTCCCAGGATCTGAAGACCCACTGATGCAGGCATTCAGGAAGAAGCTAGCTGGTAGGTTATCTTTGCAGGTATCATGGGGTGGAGAAACAGAAGGGGGAGAAAAGGTTGAAAAGGGAGAGCAAGGGACAGCTTGCTTGCTCTGTTGTTGATGAAGGAAGGGCAGAAGGGAATGAGGGAGGGAACTCTCAATGGCAGCACCTCATGAAAGATGCCATTTAGGGATGGAAGAAGGTCAGGGAATGCAGCAATGCTCCTTGGCAAGCAATCTAGCCACAGTTTGCCACTAAGCACTGCCACCAAATTGAATTGCCGCATGAATGATATCCATGGTCCACACTCTCCTTATGTCTGTCATATACTTTCACTGCCTCAGTATATTTAGTGGGAAGGAACCTAGTGAAAACTGGGCTGGTGCCTATGAATTCAGTGAACATAAACTGAACACTACACACTTACCTCACACAAATGTATGAAAACAGTTGTGACAGTTTTGCCATGTTTTATCTAAAATAAATATTCCACTGAGGGACATGCTTACATGTAAAGATTTCAGTGGATATCCAATGAATGTTACACTTTGGCTCATTAACTTGAACTGCAGGAGGAATCTAGTGCCTATTAGACATCAACACAGTCTTTGAAAATTCAAAACCAGAACACTGCTACTTACCCTACCATTAAGAAACCCTGGTATAGAGGTACAGATGCAAAATAGAAGACTGATGAAAACACAGCCTAGAAAAAGAGGAAAGTCTGAATTATTGCTACAATACTTAGCTGTGGAAATAATTTAAATACATGGAGCAAAACATTCTATACATTATTCTTCATGTAAGCAAAATGAATTAAATACCTGCATAGTTGAAATAATAAGGCCTCTGTGCATGACAAATTGACCAAGTGCTGCTGATCTTTTATAACTATTTCGACCATGTACCATCAGCAGTCTGCCAATGTGTTTAAACTGTGTAATAGAAAAATCAGCAGCCAAGGAAGCTTGTTTCCCTTCCTAGGAATAAAATGAAAAATTGAAAGCATCAGCAGTTTATAAAGTATCAGTTTATCAGCATATTAAACAATTAGCATCACTACAGAGAAACTGAAGCAACAAATTTTTATACCCAACCACCAATTTTTCTATCCCAAAACAACTAATAAAGTAGACATACAGTACATATACTATACATTGTACTCTAAATTTTTTAAGTTGATTTTTACGTTTTACTAGTATCCACACATTTCAAATGGGACGTGAGGCGGAATATACATATCAAAAGACAGTTAACCAAAAAACAAAAACAAAACAAAAAACACCATCACCCCCAGCAAAAATTACAAATATAATAGAGAAGGTAACTGGGGTTATGCATGACACAAAGCCCTTGTTATAAGGGTACTGTTACAATCAGTCTATGATATCTTTTCATAAGGATTCATGTTCTTTTAAGTTGTATCCAATTAGTATTTCCGATCCTGTAGTAGCTTCCATCGTTGAAATAAGAGTTCGAGGACTTCTCTGAACCACTCAATCTCCTCTGGGGGTTGGGAATTCTCTGGAGAAGAGATAGGGAGGTGTGGACAGTGGTCTACATGTGAAGCGAGGAGAGAAAAGTTCTGCTTTATGAATGGAAGTTTCCTCAAGTGGTATTGAATCTTCTCCCACTGCTTCTCCAACTTTAACTCATGGATTCTAACACATAACTATGTGCATATTTGATCTAATCTGCAAATATTATACCTTTCCTTCAATTCCAATTCCACAGTCTGCTGCTTGGATCATACTAACATCATTTCCTCCATCACCTGAAAAATGTGAAACATCCAGTTACGTTTTAGAGTGGCATGGCAAGCTTCTATACCATTTAGCTTCATTATGAACTAACTGAATGAGCTATATAAATGAGAAGTTACAACAAAAATAGCTTCAATGTTTCCATTTTGGGAAAAACAAAGAAAGAAATCTATTACATATTCTCTCTCTCTGACTTCAAGGGCCAAAGTGTAGGTGTGCTTCAGTTTTTCTGCCTACTGCATGACTGAGATTGAAGTCTGTTATATTGCTATTTTGGAGAAAGTCATTATCAGCTGACACTGTCTCTGGGCAGATCCAAGCAACACACTTTTGCCCCTCTGAATTGTATTATCTGTGCACTGGCGTCCACTAGGTGACTCAATCATAACAGAATCTGACAACTGGACAACCTAAATATATTAGTAAATATATTATTTCTATGTGTGTTTCAACTGGACACTGGGCACAGTGGATTTGCTTACTATGGGGGAGTTAGTGATTGTTCCCTAAAAATCTTTTAAAAAGTTAAAGTTAAGCTTTACCTCAAGTATCATAATTGAAATGTTCTTGTCATGCTATCTTTAATTCTACTTGGAATTTATTTTTTGTTATTGTGATCAACCTCTCACTTTACTAGTTTGTCAATAAGAATGACCACTCTCTGATTAGTCTGCCAACAGAAATGAAACGATAGTTGATACTTGCCTATTGCACATGTGCGTTTTCCTGTATGGTGTTGCAACAATTTTACAATGTGGGCTTTTTGGGTGGGAGAGCATCGACAGCATACAACAGCTGGACACTGACACGCTAGTTCTACAAATTCATGCTCATAGTACTTCAAACAGACCTACAAAAGAAACAGATTTAGATTGAAATTGGTGGTTTAGTACTCAACTGAACTCCAATGGTATTTTTAGTTTCAACATTCAGCCAAAGTTGGATTACTTTTCAGTTATTATACCGGTATGTGTACCATAGGCTATGACTAGAATCCAAAGAATCAGCAGGCACAGCAGAACAGAACATGTTTCCATTGTTGAAAAGACAAAAAGCTATGAAGGTTAAGCAGCTTGCTTCTTCAGCAATGGAAATAACTGTGACAGGAAGAAGGTGTATGCAGCCTGTTCATGTCCTCCCTACAATGCATAACCTAGTCCATTTTAAGATAACTTAAGACATGAATGAATATTGCCTTGAACAAAGGGGAAAGATCTTTGAAATCAGATTTGACAAGTCATTTCAGTACTGTGAAATTAAAGCTGGCAGACTATAGAATGTATGTCAC
The DNA here is from genome assembly GCA_034509955.1 of Urosaurus nigricauda. NCBI lineage: Eukaryota > Metazoa > Chordata > Lepidosauria > Squamata > Phrynosomatidae > Urosaurus > Urosaurus nigricauda. The sequence continues at coordinate 176,768,537 of JAOEGL010000004.1, forward strand.
ATGTTATTCAATCCCCAATAGCTTCATTTTTTATTTATTGTTGTTTTAAGAGTGATTTCTTTTCTTATCATTTATTCTACTCTCTAAGAAATAGCAGTGAGTTAGAATGAAAACACATTTCTTTATTTAGTACTTTTAATTTTAATCTAATAACACAGAATACTGTAGGATCTTGCAGAGGGTGTTAATGAAATCTTACTGAACATTGTAGAAAATCCTATATGTTATAACACAAGTAGCCCTTTTGTTTGCAGACAGAAAACAAAATCGTGGACAGCTTATTACAGTGACCTGCAACTCCTTCTCAGTTTTATCATCACTTCTCAAATGCACTATGTAGTCTGGCCAGATGGTCCCTGATATCCCTGACCCCTTTGGTACTTGGCATGGGAAAATTTAATCTTTACCACCCCCGACCACCATTGTAAAAAGCAAGGCAATAACAAACTATGGCACAGATAGACATGGTGGTGATAGGTGAGAACAGATAAAAACTGCTACTTCTTAAATAAGCTGCAACTGGAGAGGATGATTGTTAAACCTTCCAAGTATAATTCTCATGAAAGATTCCCCTGACAATGCCTATGTAAATTATAGCTAGCATCTATCAAACAAAGAATACAACTCTCAGAGGAGCTTTCTATGTTGTTCTGGCAGAGCTGAGAAATGACAAAACTGTTACAACAGTTCTGCCACTTATTGGAATCTCTTCTTACCTTCAAGATGGAGAAAAGATTAAGGTTTTTTTTTTGAGCAAATATAGTATCTACAAAAGGAAGTTTATGTACCTGCTCTGCAATTCATGTTACACTCATTTTAGGTGTTTTATGATGTAAAACAAATTGCAGACTTGTTTCACCCAAAAGTGTTGCTTGGGTCCTCTTTTCAACATCTGCTGCAAAAATGCAGTTCAATTAACCATTTCCAGAAATTACATTTACCCTGCTGTCAGCTGACAAAAGCCATGGTCTTACCTCCAGAGAATCCCCAGATATTACCAACGCACAGTCATGTTTCCTTCTGAATGCATTTAGCTCTAAATGAGCTTCTCCACGACTGATTACCTTAATTAAAAAAGAAACATTCCAAAGTTCAAGGTGGAAATATTATGTATATTTCTGTACAACCCCATTTTTATTATAATGGAATAACTCCAACTTTTTTTTTTCTTTAGTCCTCTTACAACGACTTTGTTAGTTGGGCAAAGACTGTCAAATGTCTGTAAAACAGCCACTGAAAAGTCATTGAGAAACAGTAAGAACTATAATGCTGAAGACAGGTTGTGCAGCTTCAGTTTCCTCCCAAAACCACAATGTTTGCTTCTCACTGTCTGACACTGCTAGCAGCCTTTCCTTAAAATATGTCAGAACATTGTCCTAATGCCAAAACACAGTTCAGCGCAGTGGTTCTCTACCAGTGATACATGTATCTGGTTGGTTGTTGCATTATAGTAATCTGATTAATTTCAAAGGTTTTCTTAGATAAGAGGTATTTGAAGGTGGTTTGCCATTGCCTTCCTCTAAATATAGCCTACAGCTCCTCGTATTCCCTGGTGGACTCCCTTCCAAGTACTAACCAGCCCTGATCCAACTCATTCTGTGAAATCAAAGTGGATCTTGTCCCTGGGGTAACGCTTTTGCAGAAGTTGCAAAATATATTATTGGAACTGGGCAGTGGTTCCCTTCTCCAAAGAGAAGGGAAGCATGGAAAAGAGAGTAGAAAGTGACAAATATCATTTTCAGAAAGTGGAAACTTAACATATAAAAAGGGGAGAGAGTAGAGTACATAACCTCAAGACTTGTTGTAGCTCATACAGTCGGTCCTCTGTATTCACAGATTCTTTATCCATGAATCCAACCATCCATGGCTTGAAAATATTTTTTTAAAATAAATTCCAAAAAACAAACATTGATTGTGCTATTTTTTAAAATGAGGAACACCATTTTACTATGCCATAGTATTTAATGGGACTTGAGGAGCCATGCATTTTGATATCCAGGAAGGGTCCTGGAACAAAATCCCAGAGGATATCAAGGGCCCACTGTAGTTTACCGTTTTGTCTGGTTTAACATTTTAATGCTGAAATTATTAAAAATCTGACATCTAAGATATGCTATTGGCCCCAGTTTAGAGATTCTGAAACAACATTTAAGTACTTGATTCAGTAGGGAATAGATGTTTCTAATTCACAGTCTGAAAGGGCATTGTTTTCCCTATATGCTCAATCAACAAGAGAACATGTTCAAACAGAGGTAGTAGCAGAGCATGGGAGGTCCAACTAGACTTTCCTCCATTTATGTTGCTTGTACTGAGCTGTACTGAGCTTCTGCTAAGATGAAATGTTATTGAAACGAATTCTCAGTGTTTACATTAGGGACCTGAATTACATGCAAAACCAAGATTTTAGCTCTATGTATATTTACTTGGGAGAAATCATTGGGACATACTCTGAGGAATGATGAACCTTACTCTAAAAGAGTTATACTGTAAACACTTGATGTATTTTCTTTGAATATTTATTTTGAACCAAAGTAGTCAGCAGCAATTTTGTTTCCTACACTGATAATCCATATGCTCCATGAGGGAATACCTTCAAATTAATTTACTGTACAAATGTCATAACCAGAAGAAAGAAAATTCTAACTCAAACAGAAAAGACTTTGAGGAGGAAAAATTAGTGATAATCAACCTGTAAAGGTCAATAATAGTTGATTTAAAATTTTGACAGAACCATTAATAATAACTTAAGAACAAATAGGAGTTTACATAGCCTAATTTGCCATCCTGATGTTTCAAACCAAATTGTATTTACATGTAAATTGTATTCAAATAATTATTTCTGGGGATGTGAGAAGCTAATTTAGAATACAGAATATACTAATACGTGATCACTCAAAGAAAATGAAACATTTTGTTTAAATTCAGTACTAACATAGTGAAATTAATGATACATATTAGTTACATGAGAATTGAACTGGATTCTGAAGGGTTCGAATCCCACCTCAGCTATGAAACTCACTGGATGACCCTTGGGCAAGTCACATGCTCTCAGCCTCAAGGGATGGCAAGTGCAAACCTCCTTTGAACAAATCTTGCCACGAAAATCCCATGATAGGTTTGCTTTACGGTTGCCATAAGTCAGAACCAACTTGAAGGCACAAAACAACATACATTGTAGTGTGTGTGTGTGTGTGTGTGTGTATGTGTGCATATATATCTTGAGTCCAAAGCTACCTTTTATCTGCAAAACAGATCTATATTATTAACATTTGTAAATTCTCCTTCTGAAGTATTTGGACTTAAAGTATTAGCACTTCTGTAATTCAATATTTTTTTTTCACAGGAGGCAGAGGAGTAATGGGAGTGCTATCTACATAAATTGTAAACCATCAGAATAATATCTTAGCCTCCAACCATTTAGGGCTGTAAAAATCAAAACCAGCTTGGAAACAGGCAAAGACTTCACTATTTTTGCCATGCCATGGTAGTTCAAAACTAATAGCTATGAGCTATGTGGTAAATGAATAAATTTGAGAACTATTTGGTGTTCACAGATTAGAATGATTTATTAACAGAACTCCTTTAAAAAGATGCTAGTTCTAGTACTAAGAATTCTTAGGGACAGACCAGATAAGATGGTGGAGATCAGCGAAGGAATCCATAATTCCTTTTAAAAAAGGGAAGGGGAAAAAAGATGAGGGTGCCTTCAAAATGGATTAGGATTGTAGCTCAATAAATAAGAGAATTAAGCAAATTCCCCATATCATTTTTCAAACACATTTATAAGGAAACATGTGAATCAGTAAGTTTTTGGAGGGAGGGCCGGAGAGAATTGGGTGGAATTAGATCAGGATAATGGCATGGGACAAAAGCCTCTCTCTTCTAGCTCTCCAGCCCTAAACTAATGCACCCCCCTTTCCATGTTATAAAGGAAACATTAGGAGGTTCAAAAGTGAATGTCATACGTATCACCAATTTCAAACTAAATTTAGGGGGGAAAGGTTTGCTATGTAGTTGGAAAGATGCCACACATCTTTTAATACACTTCAGTTTTCATCTTACATGGAGTTCAGGTGCAACTGGATATTTCTCTGCATATTTCTTGCTTTTGTGGCCTGTGAAGGTGTATTGTACACACGCCAGTGCAATGTACAGTCAGCCTATAACTTTCGCAGGGATTGGGGCACAGGAATCCGGTGAAAGTGGAAAAAAAAACATGAATGTAGGATGCTACTTTTTTTTTAACCTGAGAGATCAGTTTGCTAGATATTTCTAAGTCCTCCAGTGCCTTCAGGGGAAGCTGATCATAGAATCATTCTGGAGGACCTAGAAATGTCTGGAGAGAACTTTTTTCCCCTGTCACATGTAGGGTAGCAGTCATGACGGCAGCAAATACAGTAATCCATGAATAATCAAATCCATTAATACGTAACCCACAAATGTGGGGGAACAATGGTACATGAGTCAACAGATATAAATATTACGTAGACATAAAAAACATATCTAACAAGGGGCACTTGAAGAAGTTTATGTGAAATTTCTGTTATATTTCCATTTTTTTCAAATTCCATATTTGTCACCTGGACAGAAAACAAGACTGTAGAAGGCCAATCACCATAAGCTGGAAACGACCTAAAGGCATTGCTATGCTTAAGATAAATAAGATGTTGGTAGATATACTTACAGGTCTGAAAATATGAATATCTTGTGTTCTGGAAACTAAGTGGGAGCTTTTGGCAATACAAGTGGCAGTTTCCAGTTTATCTCCTGTTAGCATCCATATCTATAAAATAATTTTGTTTATTTTGTTGATTTATTTATTTTGCTCATCTCAAACTCTGAAAAATTATTTTCTTTGATCCATGTTCACAGCATTCAGTTCAATAATTATTATAATAAATCTTCTTATTTATTTTTTAAAAAGATAAAAGCCCATGAGCAACAAATCAGACTCTCTGCAGACAGAAAGAGATAGCTCAGCTTGACAGAAAGAAGGTCAGCATTTCATATCTTCCTCTTTTTATAGCAAGGATGGCAGAAAAAATATTAGGAGAGCAAGTGAAAAAAATCTGGGACAACCAGGAGCAACTTTTTGTGTGGAAGGGCTGTCATTTTTCTCTATTATGCTCAGAAGTCTTACATTCTAAGTATATCTCCCCCCCATAAAGCTCCAGTTGATGGATCCTGAAGACATGAATATGAAAAACAGACTCCCCCCCCCCTTAGGTGCATGGTTGGACACTGTTACTATTGTTAAATTAATATTTCTGCTATAGAGGAAAATCAAAATAGTACGCAGCTAACACAAGGATAGCTAGTGAGGTAAAGATAATTGTGACATTTATTCTGAGATTTAAATCTTTGGAACTGGCAAGCCCTGAAACATGGCTGAACATTACCATCTGTCTTGCCACAATTTTCTTTGCCTTCCATCCAAGCTCTGAGGTTATTTATTCACATGGTAACCAATGCAGCATTAGACATAGTTGTATTTTGTTGCATTCATGGAATATCTCACGCAGTGTCCACTCCATCTATATGAGTCGGGTAAAACTAAACTGATGTGCATTCTGTGCATATTCACATAGGCAAAAAACAGAACAAAACCCCCAAAACTATTACATTTAAATAAAGCTTCTAATAAATAAAGCTTGACAAGATGGCTGTGAGATATCAGCTCTTCCTTTTCTCTCTCTCTCTCTTTCCATGTTCTGCTGCCTATTCTTTAGAGACATATCTAGTATCCAGAGATTCCCTGCAACATTTACTTCTGATATGGTAATAGACCTTAATGGCAGTTTTATATGGAAATAACTCTATACAATTGGATTTTATATTTAATTTCTTTAAATTAATTTCTTTAAATTTGTATTTTAAAAAGCAAATTAACTAAGTGATCAAGAAAAAGAAGTTAGTACCTTTATTCCTGCATTTCGTAGCATCTCCAGTGTTGGCCTAACATCAGCCTGTAGTTGATCTTCAACTCCAGTGAGACACAGTAATTCCATTTCTCTTTCTAAGCTCTCTACAACTGCAGCCACTTTCAGAGTTCTGTCATGTATACTTAATTTTGCTTGGTTATATCGATTCTATTTGCAACAAGACAAAACAAAATCTAATTTTTTAGCCACTTGTAGATAGAATTTTTAAAAACATGTTTTATTGTTTATTGACAGGTCAGCCATAAACGATTAGAAAACGAATGGGCAAGAACAACTGATGTACATAATGGATTAGCTGTGGATTCCTGAGACTCAAATGGTAGATATACCTAAAATTTATCAACTTAAGTTATTGGTATTGAGGAACTAAGATAATACTAATAGGAGAAACTACAAGAACAATAATCAATCTGAGTTATGTCTCTAGGTTCCAAGACTGAAACTCCCACTTGTGATTTTTGTTGGTCTGAGTGTCTGTAGTTGTATACTGTCAAGACTCATCATCATATATATAAGAAGCCACATATATTGCTACATTTCTAATCTCTCACTAAATCTTTGAACACCCTACAGAGAATGATTAATACTGTTACATTTCACCCCCATATTTTCATATTTTTAAAGAGATTAGCCCACGTCTGAGAAAAGACTACAATTCTGTTGAAAAGAGGCACAGAAACAATCTTCATTAGGACTTTTCAGACCTTTTACTTCTTGACTACATAACTGACTTATTCCAAGTACTTTTTTAGTGCACTATTACCTTCTGATATACTCAGTGGCTCCATAGAAGAAAGAAGTAAAACTTTTCCCTAACTCTCAGGCTGCATCTGCACTGCAGAAATAATCCAGTTTGGCACCACTTGAACTGCACTGGCTCAATGCTATGGAATTGTGGGAACTGTAATTTTGTGAGACATTTAGTCTCCTCTGTGAGAGAGCTCTGGTGCCACAAAAAACTAATCCCAGAATTCCACAGCATGGAGCCATGGCAGTTAAAGTGGGGTCAAACTGGATTATTTCTGCTGTGTCGATATAGCTTCATTTATCTCTTCTAATTGAAGCCAACTTGCTCTTTTTTCCTCTCCCCTGCCCAATACATCATCCCTAACATTTGAGTTCTGAGAAACAGAAACTTTTGTGACATATCCCCACCACCACTTTTCCCTTTTTCCTCCTTCCTTTGGTTCTTTCCTAGAAGGTTTTGGTACTTTTTCTTCAATTAGTTCTGTGGTTAGATGTTATTCCTATCTGAACTGCTGTCATACTATCTTCAACACTTACTCTCAGCTACTTTCCTCAGCCTATTCCTCAGACCTACTTCCCCCACATGCACTCTGCCAGAGACACTGAATGCATTAATGAAATTATTTTTAAAATAACATACTACCATCTTTTCCCCCTTATCTCTCTCTCTCTCTCTCTCACACACACACACACACTCTCTCTCTTGCTGAAATTAGCTGCATCACTGATTTTTCTTTTTCAGCTTTCACAATGTTAATATCATTCAGATACCCTTATGATACAATTCCCTTACAGTAAACGAAGAGGAGATGGGAGTTATAGGACGTCTGTTATCACTAGTAAACATGAAAAGGGAATTCTTATGGGCATAACATATTCCCAAGAAAGTTTGTAAAGATTAAGCCAAAGATAAAACCAGCTAGAATAGAACTCACCAATCATTCAAAAGTAGGCTATGTAAGTGACGTTCACAGAGCCAGAATTTAAAAGTAGAATCCTCTTCTGAAGTATTTTGCATTACTTGGACTAAAGGTTTTGTTACTACTGTTGTTAAATTCAGAATAGCATACAGGATAAGTACAGTGTGCCCTCGCCTCCCTTACCTCAAAATCCTGATACTGTTCTTCTGTTAATGATTTCTTGGCAACAACCAGAGTACGAAGTCCTTCTCTTGCCATGTTACCACACTAAAATTGCAAATATAATAAATTATAAAATAGCTATGAATAATATATAAATGACTGGACAAGTATAAGACATTTTACCCTAGTTCATATTCAGTTGAATTTAGTATCCACTAACTACCAATGTGTATGTTGTTGTTATTGCATGCCTTCAAGTCATTTCCAATGTATGGCAACCCTAGGCGACCCTATCACGGGTTATTCTTGACAACATTGGTTCATAAGAGGTTTGCCATTGCCTTTCCCTGAGGATGAGACAATGTGACTTTGCCTAAGGTCCTCCAGTGGGCTTCCATGGCCAAGCTGGGATTTGAACCCTGGTCTCCAGAGTTATACACCAATGTTCAAAACACTACACCACACTGGCTCTCACCAATGTGTGTGTACTCTCTCAAATAGATACTGCAGAACTGTATAGCTTCTGCTAAAAGTAATGTCTACTAATGTTTAGAAAGTGTTCTGCTCCATGAAGGGTTCAATTACAGCATCTCTGGTACTTCCTGGAGGGATAGGTCCAGAAGACTGGGTGGAAGGACTGCTGTCTCACCCCCATGGCCATTGGTTTCTGGGTTGACCAAGGGTTCCAGGGCATTTCCCTGGATTTTTATCATCTACATCAGGGCTGGGGAACCTATGGCCTTCCAGGTTCTGACAAACTACCATTCCTATCATGCTTCACCAAGCTGAAGGAAGGCTCACGAGGGCTTAGTAGTAGCGCCTCCCCTTATGGTTACAACACAAAGCATCACCATAAGGGGAGGAGCTACTACCAAGCCCTGATGAGCCTGGTTAAAACTTCCTTCATTTTAGCTGGTGGTAAGACATGATGGGACTGGTAGTTCGTCAGAATCTGGAGGGTTTCCCACCCCTGATCTACATGAACTTGCTGGGAGAGATTATCTGCAGATCAACTATAGCTCTGCTTCTCATTTCTGTTTACTAGTCTGGGGAGACATCTAATTTGGATAAACAATTGTGGTGGTTCTGTTGTGGTTAAGACCAAAGAAACTGAAATGTAATCCATGAAATTGAAATGTAATCCAATTCTTGGGTGTGAACACTTCTAATACGATGGACCAGTTTTGGGCAGAATTACACTACATTTGAAGGATTAAGTATGCAGTTTTGGGATATTCTTTGACCCAGAGATCTAGGGAAAAACTGTGACCTCTGTGGCTGGGAATGTCTTTTACCATCTTAGATTAGTCATACTCTCACTTGGGCCACCTTTAAAAGTAACCCAGAAAGTCAGCATGTACATTATGACACTGGTTATCCATTAATTTCCAAATGCAATTTCTGTGCTAGGATTAAAAATTTAAAGCCTAAAATGTTTTGAGATGGAGTTATATATAACCTTATGAATCAGAATTACAGTACATGAAATTCCCTGGGCCCTGAGAGGTCCTGCTCTTTGTCTCATCCCAGGTGCTTAGGGATAATGCTTTTCACAGATGGATCCATATGTGGTGGCGTGGACACTCACTCAGACTCTCTCAGTCCACCCACTCAGAATGCCTGTCTTCCCCTTTGCTGCCACCAATTGTATTTTTCTTCTGTGGAGATCTTCTCCACCACTGCCTATCTTTTCTGAGGCTTTGTTATCTCTAGTAGCGTGCCACAATATTTCACAGAGGCCAAGTTGTAATAAAATAATACTGAAGTTTATTAACAAACATCAAAGTAATCAGTAAACTACTTTCAAGGCTTTTGCATTTCTTTCTTCTTAGTTACGTTACCACAGTTACATAGACACAATACTTCAGCCCTCAGGCAATCTGCCAAATACTCTCAGCTTAAATCAACTGGCTTACAACCTAAAGCCTAATCAGTCCCTCTCCTGGCCTCTCCTGACCATAGACCCTCTCTGGCCTAAAACCTAACCTACACCTGTCCCAATCAGGAACCTAGAGAGCACCCCCTCAGTGGCGTCCCTCTCCTCAGCCAAGCCCAACCCCGCCCAGCCAGCTTCTAATTGGCTGGTCACCTGGTGCTCATTGATTGGCTATCTCTGACTCCGGGTGTTGCTGTTTCTGGGGTCTTTTCACTACACCATATTTGTGGAATTCCTCTCATGAAAACTCTATTTTCTTCTTTCCTTTTAGCCATTGTTGTTTTTATTTATATTCCTATATATATTAATATGCTCAGTTGTGCTTGGTTTTATTAGGGGATGAGAAGCTGGTCTTAGATTATTAATTTTAACTTTGTATGATTTAAATTTTATATTTGTAATTTTTATATTTTTATGGTTTTAATTGTACAATTTTAATTGTTGTGTTTTATATATGTTAGCTGCCTTGGGTCCTACTTTGGGAGAAAGTCAGGATAAAAATAAAAGAAATAAATAAAAGAAATAAATAAATGAAAGTTAATATATTATAGTGAGATACCAACATCCCCTCATCTACAGCAATGAAATCCTGAATGTAAGAAAATGAAGAAATATCCCACCACTCTCTCCATGACTTATGTCATGCTGCTTAATCTCCACAGTTTTTATTCCCCTACTCCACTCATATTGTATATTGCATGTGACAGCTTATAAAACTAATTTTGAAGCTAGACTGATTTTTTTTTTTTTTTAAAAAATTAGCTTTACAGTTTGCCATATACAACTATCACAGGCAGGCAACTACTACTGTAAAATAAATATGAAGGTGTAGAAAGGTTATTACATTAAATTAAAACCCCAGGATTAAATATGAAACAGTGGTGTTCATTATTCTTTAAAAAGCTTAATGCTGTCTGTCTAGTGCAAAATGCTTATTGATTTGACCTCATAATGCTAAATAAATTAAGCAAGTATTTTACAATTAATTGTGCATCATTATCGCCAAAAGTAATTTTTATGACACTTTATTAGGTCTTCAGGGAGTTTAATTTATTCATGCCACTGATTAAATCAAAGTGCCTGAAGCAGGTATTGATTTATATTGCCAATACCATTATGAACATGCATTGTGTGATCATCACATTACCATATTGTCTATTGTCTATATGTAAGGTCAAATTAAGACAATTGGTGGTGTCTAGTACAGCAATATGTGTAATGCACTAAGTTTATGAAAACATATATATTCATAGCCTATATCACACTAAAATCTAAAGTAACAAATAATTTTTAGATATGGAATCACTATCCAAAATAAATAATAAAAACCTCTCCTCACTGATCATATCCAAGATCCTATACATACCAGAAGTTAACTCCTTGAATTGTATTATACTTGTCTATTTGCTTTGGAACAGATACTGAACACATCAAAAATCTGTCAGCTTGAAAGTTACCTTTCCTTTTCAAAATATATCATTCAAAAATTGGAAACCACTGCATCTTTATAAAACCTACTAATGCTACACTTGATTATATTTTTATGCATTATACCTTTGGTTATTTATTTCTAGTTTTGAAGTAGATCAATTCCGGGCACCTGCAGCAGGCCCAAGGACCAGTTTCTATGGTCCCTGGACTTGCTGCCATTGCCCACCCTTTGACTCCTTCAGGTCCAGGGGCAACATGGACTGCCAAAAACAAAACCCGGGGGTGGGGGGGGGGGAGAGGAATGGAAATCCACTTCTATTTTGAAAAAACATGTAGAGGACTCCACAACATATTTAACAAGTTGAATTGTTGGTCTTCAATTGTTACAGGAGAGCAATTCACCCTTCTGGATGGGGGGCAGACAAAGGGCAGTCTAGGGGGCGTCTGGGTAGGAAAAACTGCTAGAAGGGCCCTGCATGCAGCTCTACAGCCATACTTTGTCCATCCCTGAAGAAGACTGCCATTATCAGTCTGGAAGATATTGCTATTTTGCCTGCTATTATGGACCTTCAAGTTTTTCCCTGGAAGGGAAAGAAGTGCTAGTTAAAATTTCTTACCTCTTCTTCTAGCCAGTCATTATACTGAACAATGGAGGACATGGCAACATCTGCACCTTTCATGTAAAATGTGATTTCACCTGTAGATTCATCCTGAAATAAATAAAATGAAAAGGGCAAAATCCAGACATGCTACAGATAAGATGTATTGCAGTGGAATTTCTGATAGTAGGCCAGGACTCAGTGGTGGTGTTCCACTGGATGCTACTGCTTATGCTTCCATAAAGATACAACTTGAAAGAGAAATCAAGAAAAATATTTACAAAGCCTACCCTCACTATGATTCCCATTCGTTTGCTCTCAGATGTGAAAGGGAAAATCTGCAGAATATAGTATGTCAGAATCTGTCCACTGGGAGTTTTCAGTTGCATCGAAGTCAAATCTCTGTTCACCAAAGTCAGGCCAACACTTTCTGTCCACTGCACCAGAGCTACCTAGACAGAGATATCGTTTTAATTGTCAATTATAACCAGTGTGCAAATCAAATTGAACACAAAAAACTCCATTCTCAGAACCTTATCGAGGGCATTATGTATTTTGAGATGGCAATTTCCTTTGAAACACATGAACAAGGTTTACAGATTTGCTTCTCAAGGAAGAGGGGTCACAGAATTCATCCTGACGATGAAAATAGCTGAGAATTTATTTATCAGCTGTCCATAATGCATACCAAACAAGAGTTAAAGTCGTTATATTCTGAATCTTTTGTTTAACTTTGCACTTTAATTGTGGGTTATCCTATGTAAGCAACTGTGGTAGAAGGAAAATTAAAGACCGGATCTTGAATGAAACATCATTATTCCATGTAGATAAATATAGAAGAAATTACATTTTATGTGCTGCATAAGCAGTAGGATCTTGAGAAAGGTAAAGTAAGGAATCAAATTAGCCCTTCCTCCTCAGTTCACTCTAAATGATGAAGAATCATCAATGCTCTGCTTCTAGAACTACTGCAAATGTGATATGTGATACAGAACATGTAAAGAATAAATAATGAATTCTCCTGATACTCTTCATACTATCCATATATTCCAATTAAAAGTCCAACAAAATGCAAGCTATGCGATACTGCTCCCTCCTACAGCCCCCTCCGCCCCCTCCCCCCCCCCGTTCACAACCTAGTTTACAGGATTGTGATTATGTTGGCGTGAACAACTGCAATCAACACATGGGTCTAACACGTACAAATGAAGCATGAGGACATGTTGCAAGTTATCTGATGAATGTATAAAATAGCTGACCTGATAGCTGATTTGCATATGTTGGAAATTATATATGACTTTTTTTTTGTAAAAAAAAATTGCATCCATTATAATAGTGTTTAAGGCTTTTTGAAATCTCCATAAAACAGCCACTTATACAGAAAAGAACATATTCCAAATTCCAATAGTCTCTTTAGTAGGTTCTTTCAAGTATTGCAGCAAGTACATTTCTATACAGCTTACTGATGTACTAAGTGGTTTGCAAAGTGTAAGCTAATTGATTCCAACAAGCTGGGTGCTCATTTTAGTGACCTACAGAGGGATGCCAGACTGAGTTGACCCAGAGCCCTTGGCTGGTATTGAACTCACAGCCTGTGGTTTGTGAGTGAGTGGCTGCAGTACAGGCATTTAACCACTGCGCCACCAGGGCTCCATTAGTGTACGTTTGGATTTAGCAATAATTCACATATTACAAAAGCCGTAACTGATATATTTCCCTTGCAAAAGGTCAGCATAAAATCCACAAGAGACCTTCAAGAATTATCCAAGATAAACCAGGAATTTATCTTAATGGCTTTAAACTGCAGGAGACCTGACGGAGTAGACTCACTATATATATCAGAGTGCTGTTTTGCACGCTGTCAGGTAAGCGTGCTTAGGACTGCAGCTCAAGACAGTCCTTGGGAACTATACTTGCTTCCCTTTCCCTGATATTCCCTATCAAAACAAAGCACTCAGTATGGCAAGTAAAAAGCCAGTATCATCGCAGAAAGCCAGGAATATAAGTTCAAGCTTCACACTGAAAATGTTATGATCATCTCCCCTTCACTTCCATTCAAGGCTGAGGAAATAAGATTAGAAAATTAGGCAGGCAAGGAAATTCAAGTTTGCCAAACCAATGATTCTCATCTTTTTGTATCTGATATTCCATCAACACTCTGTTAAAGACATGGCCTCCACCACAACATAATGAAGAAGCCCATTTTTTTCCAGAAGTGGATGTATCTATGTTTACAAATACTATGCTCTTACAAGGGGGTATTCAAAAGTTTTAATAATCACCTTTAAAAAATTTGACAGACATTTTTTTTTATTTGTAGTTGTTAACTTATCTCTATGTAGTCACTATCTAGATTTATTCATTTTCCCCAGCGTATCTTGACCCTCCAAATACCTGATATTGTTGAAGTCTGAAGATTGTGCCTTACGAGGGGGTAATAATTATCACCCAGAAGTTATTATGGCATATTGATGAAATTTTGTCAATGTCATCATTGGTCCCTAAGTGCACATTGCTGAGAAAATCAACTCATTGTGTCCTTTATTTTTGTGACTGGCTGTGCCAGAAGTGACTAAAGTGTAAAATCCTTGTCGGGTACAATCTGCAGACTTCTACAATATCAGGTATTTGGAGGGTCAAGATATGCTGGGAAAATATATAAATCTAGATAGTGACTACATAGAGATAAGTTAACAACTACAAATCAAAACAAACTTTCTGTCAATTTTTTTTTAAAGGTGATCATTAAAACTTTTGGATACTCCCTCGTATATTCAGCATTTTTGGGTAATTTTTAAGGATATATATTGGAGTTGCATTATTAGGAGTAAACATAAACAGACAAGCAAATATAACAATTCTACTATTAGTTTAAAATTATAGTAATACTGGTGTGTATAAATTTAAATTTAGGGAGGGATGACAGTTCTTGGAACTTTCCTGTATCTGACCTACAACCATTCTCACAATTCCAGGATTCCAAAGAAAGGAAAACTAAAAGTATAAAAATGTTAATTAAAAACAAGAAAGAAAGGAAAACATATAGAATTATCCTTTTATACAGCTACTCCCACATCCTAGGATGCCAGATTTTTTTATTGTTTAAAAAGGAAGGTAGGTAAAGGTAAAAGTATTCGCACAGTGTTGTCAACTTGTGTCTAACCACAGGGGGCGGTGCTCATCTCTGTTACTAAGCCAAAGAGCCAGCATTGTCTGAGACTACTCTGTGATCATGTGGCCAGCATGACTGCACCGAATGCTGTTTATCTTCCCACCAGAGTGGTAGCTATTTATCTAATTGAATATGCATCCTTTTTAACTGCTAGGTTGGCAGAAGCTGGGACTAGTGATGGGAGCTCATCCCATCATGTGGCACCCAGGCCTCAAACTGCCAATCTTGCAATCAAAAGAGTAAGTGTCTTAACCACTTGAGCCACCACATCCCACAACAACTTAGAAAAACAACTTAAAAAGGAACAACTTAGAAAAGAAGAAAATTCCCAGTAAATTCCTAGTATACACCATAGTGTTTATATATTCCAGTTAAAAAGGGACCACAAATTAATATTAAATGGCTTGGGTCCAAAATATCTCCGGGACTGCCTCCTTCTGTATAATCCACCCTGTACACTCAGGTCCTCTGGGAAAAATTTGTTACAACCACTACTGCCCAGAGGACCTTTTCAGTTGTCGCTCCCAGACTATGGAATGGCCTGCTGGATGAGATCCGTCATATAACCACCTTAGAAAGCTTTTAAAAAGCTGTTAAGATGGATCTCTTCCGGCAGGCCTTTCCTGATTAGACGTCCAGCCACCAAAGGAGTGAAAGAAACGAATTTGATCCCATTTTGCTGATGCTGTCCATGGTTGTTGCTGTTGTTTTTTTGTTTAATTTTATTTTTTATTGTGTACATTTTTATTGATTGTTAACAGGTTTTAATTGTAAAATGTTTAATTCTGTTTTAAGGGAGGTAGGGTTGGGGTTATGTTATGTATAATTTTAATGTTGTAAGCCACCCTGATTGTCTGAGTGCAGATGGGGCGGGCAATAAATAATTTTATTATTATTATTATTATTATTATTATTATTATTACAGTCATCCCTTCACATCTGTGTGGATCCATTCTAGACCCACTCACCCCACAGATAACAAAAAACATGGGATCTTAAGCCCCATTGTTTACTGTGGCGGCCTCCATTAAAAACAACAGGGCTTGACATCCACGGAAGCTCAAACCCACAGATGGCAAGCCCATGGATAACAACATCCCACTGTACTTTGTATCAAAAACAATATCAATAAGGTAACGTTTAAATAAACAGACACTGTTCTTCCAGCCAGTGCTGCATTTCCAGCCAATGCAAACCACAGTGGCCTTTAAGCCTAGTCATCCACCTGTGACTCAAGCTTCAGCAGTCAGCAAAGAACATAATCACAATGCGCAGAAGGGAATGATAGACTCTTTATCCATGAACTGCAAGCAGTTTTTCTCCAGAACTTAAGAGACTTAGTGAGTATGCACATTCACATAAGCATCCAGTATGCCTCCTCTTATTAGCAACTGAAGGGATTTTAAGGAAAGGATGTTTCTATTGTAAGGGATACCATTACCTCCAGCAACGGTAATTAAATATGCCTTAATGGAAAATATTGTTATGAGTATGGAATATATTGATAAGAAATGTAGATAGAACCCACTAGGTAGTACATAATTTATAAGGTCTATTTGATCATGCTAGGAAGATAAGCTAGTATTAAATAAAAGACAGTTTGTGAGATATATCATGGCTTCAGGTATTATTGTTGATAGTATCAGTAAATTACAATATGGTGAAAAGATTGCTAGAGGAGAAAGAATAAAATAAATGTACTTTAAAATGTCATTTTTAGATCCACAATAAACACTTGCAAAAGCCTACTATATTAGCTGCACAAGCTCCAATACACCAAAGGTTAATTTTCAATTTTCACAGTGAAAGGTTACTATTACATTCTGACCTGCAAATTGCATCTTTCCCTTAATACCCTATCATCTCATTTGTGTCCCTTTGCTAAGAGGACTTGAGTGTTCTATATTTGGTGACTCACATCTGTTTATTATTAACTTTATGCTTGATTTAATCCGCAAGTTGAGATGGCAGTTTATAGCACAGTTACATTTTAGATAGTTATACCTGGGTTTAAAGATAAGGTCAAGGAGCCAATAGACAAGAACCACAGATGCTGGCGAAACCTCAGAAAGGAGCTCTTCCAGAACATGGCCACATAGCCCGAAAGCTCCACAAAAAAACTATAGACAACAATCTATTTTATTTATTAGATAATTCCAAACATTCACTTCCAATAGTTTATCTAATATGTTGACTTATCAGTATGAATCTTAAATTTTCATTCTGATTTCAAGAAAGGGAGTGTACTCATAAAGTAGTTCGTAAACATAAATTTGTGATCTATGTCCGAACAAGCTAGAGCACAATAATATCTATGTCACCATTAAAACATTTTAGCTTATGCTATGGTTAGCTTGCATGAAAAAGGGGGAAAGACTTCTAAGAGGGCCTTATCTTTTCCTACATTCTTTTAATCTTTAGATTCTACAGACTGTGCTTTTTGCAAAAGTGTTTATGTGTTGAGTATCACTCATTCTCTTCTCCATGACCTCCGAGACTTGAGAATCAGATGGCCAAAGACCTATCTAATCCAGCATTCTGTTACCACGATAACCACCTAGATGATTAGGGGAAGCCAAAAAACAAGACATGACTACTTTCCACTCATCTTTCTCAACAAGATGTATTCAAAGGCATACTGCTTCTAATACTGGAGGGAATGTATAGCCACCCTGAGTAATAACTATTGCTAAATCTCATTTTTAAAACAGAGGAAGACAGCCAGCTCATCATCTGCTCATTTTCTAACAAAAAGCCAAGTTCAAGTCCACACTGATGTCTATTTTACCTTATCATGTGTCTGTCACTGCAGTTTCCTACACAGAGAAAAAGAAACTTTCGGCCCTTACTGAGCCAATACAAGAAGACACATAATCAGGTTGTTCCCACAGCCCATGCTTGTCAGAATACTGGAATCTAAATTTAGTTCCATTTTTCAGAGCAAATATCTTGCTTAGTAATTAGCTTTTATCCTGTTTCTGGCATTTATACAGGTATTAAAAAAGAGATGGCAGGAACCTGTTAGATTTTTTCCCACAGTAAAGCTCCAGAATGCATTATTAGTATTTCACTTTTTTATATTTAATTTTTTTTTTACTTTGAATGATAAACTGAATAAACTCTCTGCTCCTCAGTTAAATCCAGTGGCTCTGGTACTTTGAAAATACACAGTTCTTGCTGCTAAGGAAGTCCACCAAATGTTCCTACAGACCATTCTAAAGATTTACTAATGCTGATCTCTTCTGCTCCAACCCTAGCCTATCCAACTCAGGATAAATGTTAGTACAGTCTAAAGAAGTTATTAACTATGGCAGTTTTTTAAACTTAATTCAACCCCATTTATTTAACTTAATTCAACCCCAAGATCAGCATTAGCAAGAACGCCTTTTCTTAAAATTGATGTTTTCAGTGTTTTATATTCAGGACTTTCCTTTCCCTCTTATATTTTCTTCCATTCTATTTCTGTTTCATTCTCAACAGAAAATGATGCGAAGGAAGACAAGCAAATATATTTAGCAATAACTGTAGCAAGCAATTATTCATATGAAACACTTTGGGGACTACATGTATAAAAGGAATCTCATTATGTTTTAACATGAAGCTTCCCCACACTAGTCTGTACATGACAATTTCATAATTTTTATTTATATTTCATTAAGTACTGTATCACTTTTGTCTTACTTTACTTCCTTTCAAATTCCTTCACCATGATGTTTTAATAAAATCTTAGCATAAAGTTTAAATACTTCAGAAATCAGAATCACAGATTAATGTCCAGCCAATAAAGAACTAGTTTATTAGAATTAGCAATGAAAAACCATGAGTGATTCATCTTTCCTGACCAAAGAGGGGCAAAGGTCTTCAAGGGCTCCTGTCCATAGCAACTCTCTGAATTACTTAGACTTATGACCTTTGAACTTATTGCTCCATCTACTGAGTTTAGATCTTTTTATTACTTCATTACATTAGTTTATCACCTGCTTATTATTTAATTGGGCATACATATGTGATAACATAGCATAAACACAGTTGGGTTTTATCAGTGGAGTCCTCAACCTGCCCTCTTTCCTTGCTATGCTGTAGAGGGCACAATCAACAGACAAATGAAACTTTCAATTCTTTCCGAGAAAATGAAATATTGATCACTTATCATAAGAAACAATGAGCTTGGCATAAGTAGAGCACATGCTATGAATACAGAATAAGTTACTTATCTTGAAGCTACAGTAGCTACATGCATTATAATGAGGGTTTCCATTGGTTTTAATAATCTCTTTAAAATGTGTTAGTGAACATGTCAACAGCCACAGATATTATACATATTTGAAACTGCCAATTTATTTATGGTCCAGGTTTTTCATTAATCAAAGAGGCTTTAGTTTTTAGCAATGGGAGAACAAAATATATGTAAACTGATTTGATTTTTTTTTCACTGTTGTAAATATTTTCTGCAGTACCACACTGTATGGTGCAAGATGCTAAGAATAATAATATATGTTATACAATATCAAAATATTTGCTGGGTTTATAAAAGATCAGAAAATACTGCATTGTTAAACAAGCTGAATGCAAAAACTCTAGTCTGTCAAATTATACTGTTGCTTATTAACCAAATATGTTTTGATAGGTCAACAATGAGGTTAAAAAGAAAACATCAATTGAGCCATTTTCTCAAATAAAGCTCCAGGGTGCAATATTCTCGGCACTTTATTCAATAAAAATGCTTTTAAAATGGTACTTGTGTGATTGGGAAACACTGGCATCATCCGTCAACCTAACTGCAAGAAAGTTCAATATGCTAAATAATGAACCATTTACATTATTTTCCTTAGGCTCCAATGATTTGCAAGCACTGCATCAATAGAGCCCTTAAAAATTATGATAAAGACCTTCTGGTCTTTTCAGTTCTAGCTTTCGTTTTAATGATTTTAAGGTAATTTAACTCTTTTCATAGCTTCATCTTTTTTAACATGAAAAAAAGCTTAGATTTTACAAGAATTTCAGAAAAAAAGACAATTCTAAGAATTACAAAGCAAAACTGATACACAAGATCATCTTAGATACTGCCTGTACTAACATGAAAGTTACTATGTGATCATGCATCTGAGACAAAACCTATTTCAGATACTTAGCATGCTTTGCACTGGCACTATTCATAAACCTTATCCTTTTCTTAGGGAGCTGGGACAAGCAGCATTGCTTTCACAGGTTAAGACATTTTCTGAATCTGGAGTCTCCAAGTTTGGTTGTAAAGAATGCAGACTGTTGGTCACTGTCAACAGCTCTTGGGAGATACCTTTATCACCATCCCTCCCTAAAATATTCCAATATACAGCCTAGTTCCCTCAAAATGCCCTTCAAATTTAAAACTAATAAAATGCAACAGAATCAATAAAACATAATACATGCAATCAATAGAAGTGACAAAGGCAGCACTTTAGTGATAACCACAATCTTCTAAAATCTAAAACACCATTCACCAGACAATCCACCACAGATTTTCACAGTGCAGCAAATGCTCCTGTAAAAAGAAGGCTGGTAGCGAGTTGATATGTCTTTCTGTATAGCAAGTTCTATGAGACTGGTGCTGCCACTGAGAAAGCCTTCATGTCTGTGAATACCTGCTTGCACCTTATTGTGGTCACAGCCTTGTGGTCTATTTGTCTAAAACAAGTATTCTTCGACTGACATTAAAATAAGTGATGCTGCCTTTAACAATGGACTGGATCCATAACTTCCTTTCCTCAGATGGATTATATGAATTGAAGAAAAATTCTAAAGATTACCATATCTTCCTCTAACTATTAGGTCACCATTCCCCAGGTGGTTCCCTCCAGATGTTCAGGCTAAAGTCCTGTCATCCCTGAGCACTGGACTTACTATTTGCAGCTGATAGGAGTTGTAGATATTTGGATGACAACACAGGTAAAGAATGATTTAGGATATGATTTTTGAAAACAAAATTATTTTTGAAAACTAAACTATTTCACAGACTGTAAGATGCTGTAATGGTGTCTGGATCCTAAGCATTTCAAACTCTTTATCTGCTTTCGACAAGTGAACACCTGTTGTAATGCCATACCATTTTATTAATTCGGCTGTTGTAGATACTGATTTTTTCTATTTAGTTATGCTAGTTTAGCAAATTATTTGGTATCATTTATACAGCAAGTGACAAAATGTAGTGAAATAAGTATTATTGTCGCCTTACCTCATCAGGGCTAGAAGCTTGATAAGTTCTGTTTTCATCACTGAAATCCTGATCTACTTCTGCATATTCTGTTTCTCCAGTCACTCCTGTTCTGGATTCATACACAGGTGTAACATTGTGACACAATGCAATGGCTTTTACGGCTTCATGTATTCGACTGCTGACAGTTTTGCGGACTTTAGGTGCAGAAGATTGGATCTTTCTGGAAGGAGTTGAACTGGTACTGTTTCCACTAGCTTGGGTATGCACCTTTGAAATATAAATATAACATTCAGAACTTTTGGCTCTTTAATATCTTTTGCACAGCAGGCCTGGGTCAGGCGTCCCATGTTGTGCTTTGTTTGACTGAATCATCCCCTCCCAATCCCACTGAATCCCAATATTTGACTAGCATTATGCCACTGCTGGGTACTGTTCTGTGCTTCATTATTTCTTTTGAGTTCATAGTTCTACCAGGTGGTGGTGGAGGAAACATTTCACTTTTTCTGACATATTGTTTAAAGTGGTGTTAGGAACTAGCAAGACGGCAAAGGTCAGTGAGGCACACTGTCTTCACAAGAACCACAGTATCAGACCAAGGTCTTATCTAGTCCAATATTCTGTTCACACAGTGGCTGATCAGTTGCTCATGGGAAGACTGCTAGTGGGACTGGAGTGCAAATGCTTTCAGATGTTATGGTTAAAAAACAACAACCCACGTACAAAACATAAGCTTTAGGTTGCTTTGAACATGTGCTTTAAAAGCATAGTAACAGTAATAGCAAGTACATTGCTATAACGCTTATCAATGAACTAGCACTCCCTAAGTGATTTACAATGTGTAAGCCAATTACCCCCAACAACCGGGGTACTCATTTTACTGACCTACGAAAGGATGGAAGTCTGAGTGGACCTTGGAGCTTTCCTCTAGGATCAAACTTACAATGTTGTGGCTGCAGTACCACCACTTAACCACTGAGCCACCAGGGCTCCGTTGAAAATATAAGGAAAGAAATATAAGGAACATGGGGAACATCCCTTAGATACAGGAGTGTGCTCCCCTATTAAAATCAGTGAAAAGCACTCCTTTATCTTCAATGGACTACACCTTGAGAACAGATTGTAGTGGCTGACTGATTTTATTGTCTCAGAGAGGGAGTAACTGCTCTCTTAAGAGTTACATTGCAAATGTGTTTGTAAAAAGGCAGGATGGTGCACATTAATGCCTCTATTTATTAGAAAGAGCTATCTTAGGCTGGTTTTGTAAGACAATTCTCCTCAGCTCACTAACACTATCAAACTAACTTTTATTTTGTTCAGAGTAACACCATTGAACCCTGTTTGGCAAGCATGCATTTCTTTTTGACTCCATGTACCGATCCATTGAACCGTGAATATTCTGCCCATCAAATTACAGTGTAGTCTAATAAAGGGTTTAACTTTCTGATCATCTGGCACTATTTTTTCAGTTACTGCTTTAAGTCTTTGTATTTGCATTCTGGAAACACTGATACCATTATAGCCACAAATAAATTAAGCTGATTTACTCCTTCTGAATTATGTTATGTTTATTGATGCTTGTATAATTTAATTTCACACAAATTCCATTAAAGATTATGCCCTCTATCACAGAATGCTTCCAGTGGGGAAATATAATCAGGTTATAATAGATTTGTGTGTTGCATTAGAGTGGACCTACTCGCTATTGTCATCTTAATAATAAAACTGAACACAAACAAGGGGGGAAAATCAATGCCACATAAGAACCACTGTATAAAGTGCTGCTTTATCATTGCTTAAATAAAAGAATGCTCAGTACATACTTTTGGAAGTAACTATTTAACAGCTACTTATTTTCCCCTGGAATGCCATTCTTTCTCAGAAAATATGGTACAAGTTACTTGGTTATTATGGTATTTAGAAGCGGGGAGAAAAAGAAGTCCTAATGAAAGAATTTTCCCAAGCAAAATAACTAGCTCTGTTTTTAATTTTATTTATACATTTTGCTTCTGAATTAAAATATGCTAAATTTCTTCACTCAATTCTTTTCTTCTTCATTTCAAAGTCTGGGCTTTGTGAAAGAAAATGGGAGTATATCAAATCAATGGAATGAGGCTCTGTACTTAAGAGTAACTACAAACACTAGGCTGCCAACTACACAATAAATCTCCATTTCTATTGAACTGTCATCATGACCTATGTGAGGTAGATTTTTTTTTACCTGCCATAGGAAGAATATGACTCCACAAACATGAAATGGAGCACACAAAATTAAATCTTCCAGCTGGTTTGTAGAATTTACATATTCTTCTATACTTTAAGTATACTATATACTATACTTCTTGACAGGCACACCCAGCAACACAATAATTTACAATACCAAGTGTTACCCTTTTCTCATGTACAAAAACTTGTTTAGGATACATTATTTTACCTACATGTCAAAATCTGGTGAAGTACCCTATAATAAAGGTGGGAGATGATACCAGTTATTGTTTAGTGTATGGCAGGTATCATTAAAGTTGTTACCTAGCTGCTACAGTGCAGTAATAAAAGCATGTTCAACTATGACTTGAGAGACCTCACTTTAAATCTTTGTTTATAAGTGCACTCACAGGTTACTTGAAGCAAATCCCCAAAACAGCTGTTTGCACAAGTATATTATGGGAATAATTATATTGGTATACTTTACATGATGACTGTAAGGATTGCCAAAATAATTTATCTGAAATAATCTCAGTACAATAATCTGAGAACAAAGTGAAGGCAAGGGCAAACCCTTCTGAACAAATGCTGCCATGAAAACTCTGTGATCTGTTTGCCTTAGGGTAGCCATAAGTGAGAAATTACTTGAAGGCTTACTACAACTACAACAGCAGCAGCAGCAGCAGCAGCAGCAGCAGCAGCAGCAGCAGAATAAATAATTTAAAAACTCAAACAAGAATTGTCCTTCCTATTCAATTTATCTGGCTATATGAGTGATATGTACCGTATCTGATACACATCCAAACTCTTCACTCACACATAAGATTTGTATGACAAATATTATTTTAGGTCAGAAGTTACGTCAAGGTGTCATACAACACTTAACTTAAATCTTGAACAACATTTTAGAACTATAAATGACATGGAAGAATTGATCTTTTGAATGAACACAGGTCCCTAACACACTGCAGAAATAATCCACTTTGAGACCACTTCAACTGCCCTGGCTCAGTGCTAGGGAATCCTGGGAGTTGCAGTTTATTGTGGCACCAAAGCTCTCTGGCTAAATGTCTCACAAAACGGTAGTTCCCAGAATTCCTTAGCATTGGGGCAGTTAGCCAAGGCAGGTTAAAACAGTCTCGAACTGGATTATTTCTACAGTGTGTTTTGGACCATAGTCAATCAATCAATCAATCAATCTATCAATCAACGTCAGACTTTTTTGAAACACAAGATACTACGTTTTAGCTTGAGACAATGGAGTGATTCCACACAACGTCTGCTAATGAAAAAGAGAAGGCATAAGAAGGAGTGGGCAGAGTCAAACAAAAGGCAGTTTAGTTTAAAAGATGTATCTAGACCAGAGTCCATCCATCAGCCATCATGCTCTCATGGCAATATCTCTTCGGCCCAGTTCTCTACCTGCATACACTGGTGGGCAGCAGCAGAAACCTGAGAGTAATGAATACATGAAGCCATTTTTGCTTCTGCTGTTTAGCTTGTGAACCCAATCCCAGGTAAACAGCAGTGGCTCAGGGTAAGTAAGAGGGAAAATGCATGGCTTGCTGAAAACCTTCATGCCTGCTCAATACCAAATCTTACTATAAGCTCCAAGGGCAATACTAATTGTGTTCTAGTATGGTTATCCGATGACTGACAGACTGGTTAGACTGACAGAAAGTAAGCTGCACTAAGGCAAGAGTGTTCCAGTTGTTACTACTGCTGTTATTTCAAGAGGCACATTCTCTATTCATCCCAGTAGTAAAGACTGGAAAAATGTTCTTGCAGTGGCTGCTGTCAGATTGCCATAATGTCTAATAATATTTAGTGCAAATACAATTGTTTTACAGTTTACATTTTATAAAGCTATTATTAAACCAATTCTGTGCAGGCAATTTCGCAAACCTTTGAAATACACTGTATTATGTAATTCTAAGTATTATTAGAAATTCTGATTCTTCACAGTACGCTTATTTTTTCCTACATTGAACTTTACTGAAAGAATTATACTAATATTAAGAAATTAACTGAGAGGCACTAAATACCTGGGAGTAGGAATTAATAATATGATTTTGAATCTCATCCATTGTGTCTATTCCATATGACACAGTGCCAAGGTGGAGACGCTTAAATATCATCTCATTCTGGGTCAGTGTACCTGTACCAAAAACAGTAAATATACACATCAAATATTGCTGTTCACTTTCTTGAAGAGCACTATTTACAGTCGTATCAATCTGTCAATTTTTCTGCATTGTAAATCTCAGTAAGAAAAACTCTCTATATAAACATCTGAAAAAAACAAAACTAGAAAGCTAGAGTCAAATTAATTTCAAGTTTAGAACAGCTGTCAAACTCCAGTATTCTCAGGCTGAGCTGGATAAAAGACTGGACAGCAAAGAACTTTAATGGCATTAGAAACTGAACTATGCTTCTCTAACAAAGCCCAAGAGTAATGGAGTATGGATCTTTGGATGCAGGAACCATTAAATTGGGTTAATATAGACTTATAGCCTATATCTATCTATACTATTTCTGCTTGGTCACAAAAAAGGTTTATAAAGTCCAGCACTTTGTTCCCAGAGTGCCCAGTTCAATGTCCATGGGAACCCGACATTCAGGACATGAATCCTCCAACAACTAGCATTGAGAGGTACAGCATCTCTGATAAGGTGGTTAATATACTTCTACGACTAGTAGCTACAGACAGTTTTAGTTATCCTATTATCTCATCTGAATGGACTGATGAAAAAGTTTGATTTAGCTGTGAAAAGTAGCCAACTATGTTGAAAATCCAGCTTACTTGCTTACACATGGCCTCTTCACAGTTTTGCAGTACAGACAGACAGGCATATACACAAAACACACACACACTTTAAGATACTGGTACTAACTGTTCAGCAATATTTCACAGTTGCCATCACAGCATCAAACTTCTAAAGACTAATACAATCTAAAAGGCTAAGTATTTTGAAATATTTGTGTCATTTTCATTACACTTCTCACACTTTTGCTATTTCATAGATAATCTCCACCACAGAAAGAAATGTACATCTGTTTTAACATTATTTTTAAAATTCACACTCCACCTTACTTTTATTAAGGTGACCCTGATATTTTATACAGATTATTATGACTATTTGCAATAAGTCACATGGTTAGGCCACACCATTGCTTTCACAACATATTTTACTTAAGTGAGTTGGATGTGAGTTCCCCTCCATGTATGGAAGATTTCTTCCATTAACAGAACATATTCTTATCCAACCGAAGCGTCTGCTGGAAGATCTGAGGTAGTAGCAAAGTGATTTTCAATACTTTCTTCTTCCCTCTGAAACACCCTCTTCCATCCTTCTGGATCAGATTCCCAAGGGGCGAGAGAATGGAGATGGAGGGGGACTGGCAAAAATTGTTTCCACCTTTTCTGTGGTTGAGCTGATGCTCCCCACCACAACATTAAAATCCAAATCAATACATGTAAGCTTGATTAGGGTTCCTGAGACCACCCAGAACTCTTAGATAGCTAAACCTGTCCTGTCAACATTAATCAAGAATTGCCCCTCAAAGGGATTTTGATCAGAAGAAATGTAAATATTTCTCTCCAACCAATCTAGATTGGTTCAGGGAAAAAAAGCAAATTCCATGCTGTTTCAAATGGGCCACTGGAAATTATCAGCCATTTCAACAAATATAGCCTGTAACTGGTACAAAGCCTTGAATTTCAGAATCAACATAAATAGTATGCTTTTAGAGATCACTTCCGATCTGTAAGAAACTACAGGTTGTCATTCAAAGAGTGACATTATGTTCACCACTGTCAACAGTGACATTCTTGATTCCAAGAAAGCTTTAATTGAAGGGCAGGCATTGCAGGGTGTGATGAGAAGACACAGGCCTGAAAATCATCACTGGACAGGTTCATCTGCTAATTCAGTCAAGGAAGTTTGTATACCATGTTATTTAAACTTCAATATAGGGTGAATGATCACATTCTTTGAATCATGGTAGGAGTGAGGTTATTTTGTCATTTAACAATTACGCAGGATGGATTATTATTTACCTTCATTTCTATTCTTTCTATTTTTAAGTGTGTCAACATATTGTTACTGAAAACTATGAGATAACAAGAGACTCCTGAAACCTGTTTTACTATATATGCAGTTGAAGATTGCTAACATAATATACAGCTAAAGACCCTTTCAGAGAACAGAAAATATCCCTTTCTGTAAAATGGAGACTTATTTTTGAACTTGTGCCCTCTCTCAGTAAGTCAGTTAAACACAGCAAGTCATAGAAAGAAAGCTACAACAGTAGATACACTATAATTACTGTTCAGAGATTAGATATTGTTTAGACAGCTAACATCCAGCTTTTGTACCCAAAAGAGGACACCTCTACTTGTGCTCTTGAGGTAAGTTCATTCTTGCTGAATACTGAACTTTCTTCTCAATTACAGATTACACAGTCAACTTCCTGTTCTCCTGTTTTTTAAAAATTAATAATATTCACGGCTCACTCTCAGTCATACAATTATACAAACAAATCAATCTGTTGTATATTTTTAGAAAATCAAACTTTTCACACATTGGTACACTTATACATACAGTATATACAGAGCCAGCGTGATATAATGGTTTGAGAGTCAGACTTTGACTTTAGAGACCAGGGTTTGAATCCCTACTTGGCCATAGAAACCCACTGGGTTACCCTGGGCAAGTTATACTTTTCAGCCTCAAGGAAGGCAAAGGCAAACCCGCTCTAAAAAAAGTTTTTGCCCTTGATGGTACACAACATGAAATACTCAGATGTACTGGGGATGAGAGAGAGAAAGAATTTTTTTTCCAAGTTTATCCCATAAGTAGGGTTTCTACAGATCCTTTGAACAAGACATCATTCATTCCATGTGGTGATCCTATAATTAGGTGCGTGCATGACCCCCACTAAAATAAAGGGGTATAGCCCTATGTTGGCTCTTTACAAAGCTTCTTAAAAGTACCAGCTTCAACATTTACAAATAATGTCATAAAGAGGAAGGGAGGGAAGAAAAACAAATAAATGTGTAGCATTGCATCCAAAGAAGAGAGTTTATATCCATGAAAGCTCATGCTAGATTAAAAACCAGTAAGTCTTAAAGGTGCTACCACATTTCTTTTTTCCCTCTTCTCCTCCCTTCTTCCTTTGTATGCTGCAAAAGACTAACATGGCTATTCCTTTGAAAAGTATTTTCATGAAGCTTATTCTTTCAGGGTATCACAGAAATGGTTCAACTCTGATAACCTGTAAAGATTTCTTTCAAAGATCAAAAAGCTATGGGTTTAAATGTAGACTGGCAAATAGAGAGATGGACAGCATCCATCATATATACAGTGAGAGAGGGGAATCTTTGGCCTTTCAAAGTCACTGGACTCTAATACCCATCAGCCACAGCCTGGTATCACAACACGTACCTGAAAAGCAACCATATTAGCCACTTTATTAATTATTAGAGATGAGATGAACTTCAGAGGGCAAAAAAAAAATCCCCTTCTTGGTAAGGTAGAACTTCAGCACTTCTTACTGATTCACCAAGTTATGCCATATTATGGCTGCTTAAGGCCGTGCTGTGCAAAAAAAAGTCAGCAATGATTCAATGTGTTATGGGACGAAAACCCTCCTATTGTGCATGCCTCAAAGAACATAGCATGTTCTATCTCTATCAGTTTCCTTCTGGACTGCGGCACAAATAACTTGCAATACGAAGCAACTTATACTGTTGTATCATAGGAGGTATCTGCCTACGGTATCTATCCATGCTGATGATAAGCAATATACATTTTTTCTTTTAGCCTTGGTCTATGCCTGCATATAGATGAAAGACTTTCAAGCTACCATTCTTAATGCAGTGTGCAATATTAGGAAAATAATTTGTTGAGAGGCTAGCTCAAGACATTTTGTTGCCTCAAGTGAAAAAATGAAATGCAGCTCTTCTCTGGAGCCCAGAATCATGTCTTAGCACAATCGGCAAAGTTCACATCCACCTAATCAAAACAATGTGTTTTCTAAGCAAAGGTTATGGCTTTAAAATGGGCTGAAATGGAAAAGGGAGGAAGACACTTTGATTGATGCCACTACTGAGTGGTTCCTGCTTGTATTTGAGTCATTTTCTATTTACAGCACTATGGACTTGGTTTGCAGCACTATGTTGTTTACAAGGTTCCACAGAGGCAAAGGTAACATGATATTCAAATCTGTTGGGAATCTGCCAGGTCACAGGCCAGAATGCTCCCACATCCACTTAAGCCAGGTGGTCTTGTGGCCAGCATGAGTGCACCAACGCTGACTGCACCTTTCCACTTAAGTGGTACCTATTTATCTACTTGCATTTGCATGCTTGCGAACTGCTACATTGGCAGAAGCTGGGACTAGTGACAGGAGCTCACCCCATCATGCAGTACTCAGGTATCGAACTGCCAACCTTCTGATCTTCTGATCATCAGAACGGGTGTCTTAACCACTAAGCCACTCATCAAATATAACTTCATGCTGATTTGGACTAATACCAAACTTCTAATAAAGCCACAAGAAAACAGGAGAACACTGCTTGTACAAGAAACTTTTTAAAGGTGTGCAAAGAAACATTCCCATTTGCAATGGATAATGTGTTGATTAATTCTGGTGATCTATTCCAAAATATATAGCTCCAACAATATAGAATCCACAACTAAAACTGTCAATTTTGAAGGGAAATCTGTGGTACAACCAATAACTATTTTATAAATATCCTCTTTTTAACACTGATTCCCAAATTACCATTACATATTAATTTTCAATGCACTCATCAACAAATGTGACTAAAAAAAAAAAAAAACCAAACCCAGTAGTTAAACAATGTTTACTCTCACGTTTAGTCTCAAAACCAGGAGACCCAAGAAAAGGGACTGGAAGGGAGGACACAAAATCATGGTGGTGGTGATTGAACTGAACAACTGAACAGAACAGGTGCCTGAACTGAACAACTGAAGCTGTTTGTACTCATTTATGCAGTCTATCAGTGTGGTATAGTGGTCTGAGCATTGCACTATGACTCTGGAGACCAGGGTCCAAATCCCTGCTCGGTAATGGAAACCCACTGGTGATGTTGGGCAAGTCACTCTCAGTCACCCTCAGGGGAAGGGTAGCCTTCTCTCTGAACAAATCTTCCCAAGAAAACCCCATGAAAGGATAACCTTAGGGCCAGCATAAGTTGACATAAGAAACAACTTGAAGATACACAAAACCAATGCAATTCATCTATATATTTGGGGGACTGGCTTGCACCTCTGTTTCTTCTTCTCTTTTGTTATTAATGATCCGAGCTTAAAACTTAATTTGAACATTAAACAATTTCTTCTCAGCCCTGTGAGCAAATGACAAGATTTGTCACAGCTGAATCAATAACACTAAGATGGTTCTATAACCACCACCCCCCAAAGACTCACCACTTCTACGTGCTCCTCTGTGTTTTTTTTTTTCTGTTGTGACTGTTTTTCTGCCAGTCTTCAAAATATCCCCATTTTACAAAGTGTTTTATGATGTTGCATTAGCACACAATAAAAACTAACAGGTTTTTCAAGAAGAGATTGGAAAGAAGTTTATCCAATGAAGAGAAATATGGGTGAGACATTTGTAATGACTATTTACTGAGGAATTTGTATAGCTGAAGAAGACACTGAGCCAACATTTTTCATAAAA
Source organism: Urosaurus nigricauda (assembly GCA_034509955.1). Taxonomy (NCBI): domain Eukaryota; kingdom Metazoa; phylum Chordata; class Lepidosauria; order Squamata; family Phrynosomatidae; genus Urosaurus; species Urosaurus nigricauda. Next base: position 176,799,551 of record JAOEGL010000004.1, read on the forward strand.
ATAAATGGCATGGGGATGGTCAAAAGCAATCTATCCACCTTGTAAAAAGCTCTGATCTCATACAAACAAATCAACATAGATACAAACATTTTAAACCCGCATGTGGGCATATGCTCAACTATGCCGAATACTACTTCAATCTACTTCACAACACCACTGGAAAGGTAAGACAAGATATATCATGTTATGAGCTCCTTGGAGGACGCCCAGAATTAAATGTTTTATGGATAAATGAGACTGTTTCTAAACATTTAACATGAGGAGGGTGGAATTATGTGGTAAAATGCTGAGGTAGAAGAATGGTAGAAGAAAGACCACATAGGATCTACATAAATTCAACCCATATAATGAGGAAATCGAAATAGTTAAGACTTTCCATACCTCTGATCAAACACTGTTCTTGATTGCAGTCAAGAAATAAGAAGAGCACTAGGAATGGGAAGGGCAGCTATTCTAAAGTGTAAAGATATAGAACTGAGCACTAAAGTTAGAATTGTCCAAGTCATTGTATCCCCCATCACCATGTCTGGATGCAAGAGCTAGATAGAAAGGAAAGCCAACAAGAAAAACAAAAACCTATTTGAAATATGGTGCTGAAGAAGAGTGCTGAGGACACCGTGGGAAGCCAAAGACAAATGCATCCTAGAACAGATCAAATCTGACCTGTCCCTGGAAGCAAATACGATGAAATTGAAGCTCTCATACTTTGGCTACAATATGAGAATGCATGACTTATTAGGACAGTAATGGTAGGAAAGGTACAGGGAAGCAGAAAGAGAGGAAGACCACAAGCTAAATGGTTAGCCTCAATTGGGGAAAAAAAGTACTGAACATTACTACAAATGCTTTTGCACAAACAAACAAACAAACAAAAATGGGGGGGGATGTGATACCTTATGATTGATAAAATGACTAATACAGAAAAGAAAAGTCCTACTGCAGCTTGGAATATTATATCAATAATTTCTCTTCCTTTGAAAGTGAATTACTTATGGGGATTCCCAGTGTCTGAATTCTTTCTGTGGTTGATTTAAATTCTTTTTGAATCAACTTTTGGCTCAGAAATGGCCCCAAAGATCATGCACAACTTTTATTTTAACTGCCTGCTTCAAAGTAAACTAAAGAAGGGACCAGGCTAATGTCCAGTCTAACTCATACATTTTTATTAGTTATGGAGGGACTGGATATGATGAAGTTCTTCTTCTATTAGTCTCTGTTAGCTATATAAGAACTGGATATTTAGCCTCCCAAATGCAGAGAAGTGGAAGTAGCTGGAATCTCTTCAATGGAAGAGTCCTCAGTGCAGAAATCCAAGATAGGAAGTCTCTAGTCTACATTCATCCCTTACAATGGTACACTAGATTTTCTTATACAGTTCTTGACAACACTCTAAAACATATGTAAACTCTGAATAGATTTAAAAAACAAATCTCCAGTGTTAACACATTAGTCCCTAATACAGGGCTTCCCCAGAAGATTATGAATTCCATTACTCTATGCATCTGTTCAACTATTACATGTGCTAAGTATCTCATTTGGTCCACACAGCCGCTAAAATGTTAATTACAGCACTCAAATGCGAGCGTATGCATTAGTAAATAACTGTGCTTGGAAGATGGTTTTTATTTGTTATAATTGAATACTGTGGTTGCTATCAGGATGGGCAAGGGAGCTGTAGCATTGTACTTGATGTCAAAAACATTCAAGAAATATTACAAGATATCTTTCTGTCCCCCCGCCCCCCTCATTTGTTGTTAGATGTTATTGTGTCCTGCATGCTATGCTGTCCTTGGAAAATACTGGAAACATCCTCCACCCCACCCCCAAAAAACAAATAACGGATGATGGCTTTCTGTCAAACTTATATGTGATTCAAGTCCAAACAACCTGGCATTTTGGGTAATGGATGCTATAATTAAAATGTGAGTCTAAAGAACCTGTTGTTTTAGTGGGTGTTTTTAGTAATGGCTTTGTTCTACATGAAGATAAAAACTCCCTAACAAAGGAATTAATGTATTGCTTTAATAGGCTGCACCCTGAGTTAAGTTTTAAAATTTATGAGTTCTCTGCAGCATTGTTCTTTAAACAATGGTATTGTCAAATGCAACCAGTGAGAAGATTAAAGTTCTCCCAGCAGATTAAGTACAAATTATCTGTCCTCCTGTTTCAGCATCATTTGTTCATTTATCACATAACGTCTAGTATTTCTGGTCAGTGTCAATATGCTCTGCATCTTTGCAGTTAACAGATGTCTTCTCTTGTCGAATGAATTACTTTATGTTTCACGCACTGGTGGCCGCAGATGTGTCACTATAGCAACATCATTAATTTCAGATCTTACCGGAAACATGCACTCCAATCAAACCTAATTATACCACATTGCTTTCTTGTCCCACAATAAGGAAACTATAATGCAATTATTGGGATACTTCATTTTCTATTCTGCTGTGGCAAATGAGAGAGCCACTGTGATGGACGCTTCTTGTCAAAAAGCTTATTGATGAAGCACAAACCCAATTTACAATCATACAAAGGACTACCTTGCAATTATGTTAGTAATGTAATGCTCCTTAGACTCTACAAATAATACTTAATCATTTCAAGAGAAACTAGAGCCACGGTGTAAGATTTTTGCAAGATATGTTCTTTATTCTCTCTTCATTTTCAATGTGGGGAAGCCTAGTTTGGCATGTGGTTAAGTGAGACAATCCCATTAACTTGGGTGGTCCAAAGAAATCACACCAATTTATTATAAGTCAAACATCTAGACTTCAGTAATAAAGTGACAGACCATTTTTGCGCAAGCTAAGAATCTTTTAAACTACTGTGAAGACACTACTGTCTTGATACAACTTATGGAAAGATCAGGGAACTCTTCTGGTGCCAAGGGTCTGATTTCCCCTAACATAATCAGGCCCCTCCCTTCTCCAACATCCATTTTGAAGTTTTCTATGCAGTTCCCTACTTCTCTTTGCTTGATGAAAAGGACTCAAGCCAAAGATTGAAATGTCAAAACACTATCCAAATCCTTTCATACACTACATGGTGTCCCAGTTGGCATGTTATGTGACAGGATCAAACCTGCTATCTCTGAACAAAGGGAACAGCAAGATTTCCTATGTGTAATGCACCCTCCCACTTCATGAATGGTGCACAGGTCAGACTTTCCATTCGAGAAAGCTAGGCTCTGGGAGAGGGGAGCTTCCTGGACCCTCTGCAGGCTAGAGTAGACTTGGGAACCAGAAGCCTTCACTTTCCTGGTTTATATCTTTTGGATAGAACTTACTGCTTAGTTATTCCATTTTTATTCATATACAGTATATTTAAATACACAACAGCAATGACTAGCAGAATAGGAGATCTTGGTTCATATTCTGGGCAAGTCCTGTCCCTCATTTGTAAAAAGGAAACAGTAAGCATATACCTGATAATGCAGATAAATATTTATTGTAAACCATTTATATTCAAAATAAAGTGCTACAGAAGTTAAAAATCACTATCTAAATCCAGGGATGCTGCAAGGACTCTATTCAAATGTGTGTGTACAGCCCCATGTGCTGTCCTCCTTCATTCACACAAAAATAAAGAAAGGCTATAGTCCAAATTAATTTCTTTAGATTAATGGACATAAGTTGTACAACAGCTATCAACCTGAAAACAATTAGACTAAAAAGAACTTTAGCAGTAAATACTACTTTTGCGTTAATCCATAAAATGAATTTCTAGGATATACCTGTTTTATCTGTTAGTAAATACACCAGACGCCCCAGTTCTTCAGGTATGGTACTAGTTCGGACAGCTGTTCCAGGTATATTGTCATCCTTCATAATCATCCATCCATAGGCTGCTTTACCCATATCTAGGTTTACTCGTAAACTGTAAAAAAAAAATAAATGAAATCCTTAAAACAATTACATCTTAAATAACAGAAAACAGTAAGCTACAATTTACACCACAGTAGAGTTTATATAAATAAGAAACACATCAATAGAGCTCCATATTAACAGCCACAATTCACATATGCACGCACACACACCAGTATCAAAATTAGTATGAAGCATATGTTCATCGTTTGAAAAAGTTTTTTTTTTTTTTGAAATATGATCTCCAGTATTCCCTAATTAGCATGGCCACTGGCTCTGCTGGCTGGGGGACTTAAGTTGCAGTAAAAAGGTAACTTTTTGAAATTCTGGTTTAGTGATTATACTAATTTTGGTACAAGCTAAAGTCTTTTCTTTCTTTCTTTCACTGAAATCAGCAGTAATACATTAACAGTATATGTAGTAATATATAGTAGTTAAATGTGACAGTCTATCCTCTGCACATCTTTCTGTCATGATCTGTCACAATGATGCAGAACTACATCCTGAACATTTAAGATTCACAACAGATACATTCAATTTCTGTTTTCATACATCTATATATACATACATGTGCTGCACATACATAAATATAAATATGCCACTTAAATATTAATTTCTTATCATTCTGACCACACCTGGATCCAGTACATATTCATAAAAATCCTCCATCTGTTTTATTTTTCTACTATTATACACTGTCATGCCCCTTCCTATTACTTTTGCTTATCTGACATAACCATCCCCAGCTATCTGATGGTTTTCTATTTCCTAAAATAACTCTATAATCTTTACCTCCTTTTCATCAAAATTTGCCTCCACTGTATAAAAATTCTGGATTATAAGCCTCTATTCCACTCTATAAATCACTACACATATAGTCAACCCTCTTTATCCACTGATTCAATCATCCATGGGTTAAAAAGTTGTGGTTTGTTTTTTTTTTCAAAATCCTAAAAAGCAAACCTTGGTTTTGTCATTATATATACTTAACACTCTATTATTATGCCATTGTATATAATGGGACTTGAACATCCATGGATTTTGGTATCGAGGGAGTAAGGCTGGAACCAAACCCCAGCGGATACCAAGGGACCACTATACTGATGACATTAAATAATCATATGCTGGCCTGACAAATGTTACAAATATTATTTTAAAGCATTTTTTTCTCTTTTTAAATTAATAAAATAAATAGAAGCTGCACTGGCCTATTAAAAAGTTTAATTCTGAGAATTTAATATAACCACATAACACGATGGGTCACTACAATGACTCAGATGTCTCCAAATACAGGATCATGGCAGTTCTAGAAGAAGTAATTTTTTTTAAACAATCTGCTTTATGTCTCCTTAGCTGTATTAGAAGATATAAGATTTTTCTGTGTAACAGGCATTATAAATGGGAGAAAAAGTGCCATAATCAAAAGATAAATGTATGTTTTCACCTATCACCAATCCTTCCACAACAAGCCCTGAACCAAATGGGAAGCTTCTAAAGATACCAAATACTTGTATGTCCATGAGGGGTCTATATCACACTATATAAAACAAACTTTCTTCCTGCTTTGCTGCTGCTAGTCTTGTCACAATCCCCTGATAACTTATGAAATTAATGCTTGCTTTTAAAAATGAATAGAGTGGTTCTGTATTTTAGCAGTAGATACTGGACGTCAAAACCTTAAAATGAACAAACCTAAAAATGACTTGATAAGTAGTAAACTATTTCTGAAGGGACCATAAGTTTGTTATTAATGATAGCTGAGATTTTATCCAATAACTGAAAATGGAACAACTAGATGAATTATTCATTAGATTTTGAATTCTTAGTTCTGGTTTGGCACAGCTCTATAGAAAAAAGCCAGTTTCAGAATTCAAGTGTGAAGTTACATGCATCCTAGTGAATCACCCTCAATTTTCAATCTTCAGATTATTCACAAGTTATAAGGGAAACAGCACTCTCTTAACGACAAAATGCTGTACTCTGGATTGCTGGAAAAATGAGAAACCATTGAAAAAGCACCATTTTGAAGAAAGATGTCAGGATCCTGCGCAACAAATCACAACTGTGCAATTATTATACTAAAAAGAAGTCATTTGGAAAGGCCCTAAGATAATGTTATGTTTCCTTGTTAGTCACTACCTTGCCAGCTTTGCAGACTGCTCATCTCCTGATGGGCTAATACTATCCTTTCACTTGATGATTTACTTAGAATAGTTTTGTAGTGTCATGCACAATAACTTCCAGCTGCCTTTAGCCCAAATAAAATTCCATAGCAAAAAGCATGATAGAAAATTTTGACCTGAAGTAGCAAAAGAACTAATGAAGAAGTATAAGAAATTATTCTCCAACCATTTCTTATTTTTTAAATCATTGCATACTGGATGGACAGTGCATTAAACTCTTATTTGATTACATACAGGCAGTTGCCAACTTCATATAACTATTATAATCATGTAGTTGAGCTTTCCATTAGCATGCCAACAACAGTTAAATAACCAGGAAGCCTTAAATGCTTTCCCAAAGCAGTATTTTTTCTGATTCTAATCATACTAGCAAAAACTAAAATACAATCAAAATACACCTTACTGAGAGACCCAAAACTTAACTAAAGGTCTGAATAAATTAAAAAGTTGCTGACTGACATGCAATTTCTCTGTAAGCAGACAGGATGACCTAGCACAGAGGTGGCTAACTATGGCAAAGGCCAGTTCTCCACTGGACCACAGCAGCTGGCCGCACCAGCATATATTTTCAACTGGAAGTACAGCCGGCATAGGCTGCACTTTCCCCACCTGATGTTGCCACTTGCTCCTGAGCTTGGAATTCTGGTTCTACATTCAAACAAGTGCCAAGAATTACAAATTCTTTCCATGGAAAATGTTATTAGCTGATTCAATTTCAGAATCAGAATGATATGGATTTGGGGGCTGTTCACATGGGCCTAAAATCACATTTCCCCCCTGGCTTCATGATATCCTATTGGGATGATGCAAGCCAAAACCCCAGAAACAGAATCGGGCCAGACCCTGGCAGAATGGATACTAATCTGGTGGATCTGGCCTGATCCCAGAGTAAATAGTCCTCACCACAGGTCAATTTGACCCTTGGTCTATTCCAGTTTCCTAAAAATTCTGGTGCAAATGGCCCCTACACACTATGTACCTTTCTGCACAGTGTCTCCTACTGGGAAGCCCCCTGTTGCTGCATCTGATGCGGAAACATTGCACCTGGTCACTTGGGTGTAACCAGGCACTTCGTTTCTGTATCAGATGTAGCAATGGGAGTGCAGAAAGGTAAGAAGGACGTGCCATTAGCAGGTAAACACATCCCCATCCTTGTGCTGGCCCAGGGACCAACCTGGGTTAACAGGCTCAGCTCGTGCTTTTCTGGCCCATCTGCTCAGAGCCTTAGTTTCATAGAGGAATTTGAGTTTCATAAACTCAAGATAATTTTTCTTTGCTGGTCTACTAAAGATTTTTTAAAATAAAGAAAACAATATTAAATCTAGATGTAACAAAAACTGTAAAATGAATGGAGCAAAGCTATCCCCACATTCCTCATGTACAGTGGTCCCCCGGCTTACGAATCCCCCGGGTTGCGAAAACCCCGGGATCCGAAAGCGGCGGGACTGCTAATGTATCCCCCGGGATCCGAAAGATCCCCCGGGATACGGAAAAAAAACCCGCGCGGCCCCTTTAAATCGGCCGCGCGGTCCGTTAGCTAAAGCGGTCCCCCGGGAAACGAAAGCTTCCGGGTTACGAAGGTAATCCCGGAACGGATTACCTTCGTAACCCGGGGGACCACTGTATAGGAATTTATTTGTAATGAGTAGCAAAATGCATCTAGCTAATTCACAAAAACATAAATAAACTTCTAACAGATATTAAGATATAAAAATTTATTTTTTATGAAGGCATTTGTCATTTAAATGTTTTTTTGTGTGTGTGAAAGTGATTTAAGAGTTAATGAGTATTTTTACCAAGGAACTCATTCTTGAGTCGAATGGAGTCTCTACTCCAATTCATCTTACATTCTAATCAACTGAAACAAAAATATTCTGTACATCACTCTTCAATGCTGTATGGGTGTGGTAGGAGAAACGCCCATTCTATCAACCTCAGGAAAGTTCTCTAAAGTAAGAGAGAATCCTTGAATGTTAATCTTATTTCCACTCCATTTGATGATGCCATAACTGTTCCACTCTTTTCTCTTTAGATAAATGCTGCTAACCTTTTAACAGAAACAGCTACATAAAAGGTTACACAGATCATTATAAAGACTGCAAACCAGGATTCTAACGTGATACACACAAAGCTAAAAGTTCCTATGCCAGAGCTGCTAGAGGCTTTTTACAGAAGTACTTAGAAAGTGTATCAAGTTCCTCTCAGGTGGCAGCATTTGACTGTTGCATTAAAAATGGAGACAGTGCTGTGTTTAACTTAAATTTAATAAATGGTCTTAAACTAGGTATTAAATCCAATGAACAGCATTTAACATATACTGTACTCATAGTCCTAAAAGGGAAAGGAAGAACTATTAATGCAGGAGACAAATGATACCAGCAAGGTTTGTTTTGTTTAGTTTTGTTTAAATTATTTCTTGATATGACAAATGCAGACATTTAAAATGCTATCTAAATTGTGAACCATCTTCTTAAATCATTCTCATTAATACAAACATCATAGTCTATCAGAAATTTTACAAGGTCAATAATCTGTAAATGGCATTTGATTGTTCATGTGGAACCTGACATTTATACAACAAAACGAAATGCTATTGCCAAAAACATTTTAAAACTAGAATTCTTGAATGACTTGCTGTCAGGTCATACTGAATTTATTTATTTTTAAAAAGTATACTCTGTTTTCAATATTTCTGCTCCCAGGACTGGAATCAGTATAAACCTTCTAGAGACAGAAAGGACTCTTTCTGTTTATAGAATGTGTCTGACCCACTGAATTACTTCCAGGAACAAACTGAAGGAGATATACAATATACTTTTGAATGCTGGGTAGCCCTCTAGAAATCCTGGTGTGAGTCGTGCTGAGCAGTGAGTAGATGACCCCACCCACCCATGGGGATCTTCTATATAGCACCCCAATAAAGAGAAGCTCCTGCCAGCAAAATGAAATGTTACATCCAGTCCAGTAAAAACAGCAGAATGGCTAAAAACATTATGCAGAGCATTTGTACCAAGAAGACATGAACAGAGGTGTGAAGCAAGCCTTCCTAGAGAGAAACTTCCAAAAATGGCTATCACACAACCAGTGCCCTCTTCAGTTGCCACCTGACTGACCTCAGGGAGACACCAGACCCACACGTGAAGATCCCAGTGTACATATAGGTTCGTAAGGGAGGAGGAGGGTTTTTCAGAATTGGCCTTAAGATATATGCTCACTTGTTGCATCAGATTTAATGGACGATTCTACTTGTCATGGTGGAAAACTCCAGTACTCTGCTGGCAAAAGCCAGAGAGAGAGAGAGAAAGAGAGAGAATAGTGTTTCTGCTTCTTCTCTACTTAGGATTATTTTTATTTTTGTTTATGAATCAATTCCAATTTAAACCAATGAAGGCAGCTGATGTATACCAGCTATGGGGCTTGCAAAGAACAAAACCTGAGTCAACACTATGTTCAGGAGCCAAGAATGTTGGAAAACCCTTTGGTTCCACAGCCTCTCCCAGTAAGCCTCACAATATACTCCTAGTACCCTAGTTCCAATACTGGGGAAGCAAACTGTGGCAGATGTTCCACAGCAGCAGAGAGTTATAGTCAGATCTTCCACTTCACCAGCAGATTCATCTTCCGAGATGAAGTTCTGATAATTACTATGGCATCTGGGAGATACTGCTAGAGAACAGGATATGTATTTGAAGATTTCAAAACCAGGTACAATATTGTGTGCCTCCAAGTAATTTTCCACATAGGGTGAGTCTAAGGTGCACCTGTCATAGGGTTATCTTGGCAAGTTTCTTCAGATGGGGTTTGTCACTGCCATCCTGAGGCTGAGAGAGCACGACTTGCCCAAGGTCACACAGTATTTTTTTATGCTTGAGTGGGGAATCAAACCCTGATCTCCAGAATTGCAGTCCAACACTGAAACCACTAAACCATGCTGGCAATGTGCAATAAAAAACGTTACCATCGTTATCATTATAGTTAACAAAGAATATAAAATCAACAAATGTACAAGGAACAATTGCAAGAATAGGTGAGCTTTCAACATGCTAGAAGAAGACTTATCAGAAAGAAGAGTATTCCTCAGTAGTGGTTAATACACTAAATGCCCAGCTCCAAATGATTCCTGGTCATGCCTAAAGAGAACATGGCACCATCAGGGGGGTCTCACCAGATGCCCTCAATGACTAAAAGTGTCTATATGGAAGAAGACAGTCTTAAAACTAACCATGTCTCCAACCTTTTAAAACATGGACCAATGGTGAAAAGGGATCAATGGAATTTCTTCAAAAAAAGTGCATTTTGCCATTGGTGGGTTATTTCTCTTTGTAGCCTAGCTGTGGCATTTAGCCTCAGCTACAGCTTCTGGACCAGCCTTATGAATACCTCCATCCCAAGTACAGTAAATTGCAACAGTTTAATACTGATATTATAAGTGTCAAAACTGGAGTTTGGAAAGTTACATTTTAAAAGTAACTGGATACAGTTGTAGCTTCAAGGTCCAAAATAGTCAGCTATTGTTGAAGTTTTTAACTCTTTAATTTTCCATTTCTTAAAAATAACTTCTCTATGTGCATGTTTTTACACACAGAGAGAGAGAGAGAGAGAGAGAGTTATTCAAAATAAAATCTGGATGGAATTTATTGCTAGCACGTATTATATTTAATTAGAAAATTTCAAGCTATAGCTTGGATCACTGTGATAGGATTATCCATGCTAAGAAACAGCCATAGCTGGAAAAATGCATTTTGAGCTACTGAGGTCGCCTTAGTCTTCAGCAACAAAGATGGATCCATTAGCTGCATACTTGATTCTTCAGAGGAAGTGCAATCCAGTCTGGAGGTATTCCAGAATACAGCTCTTCATGAAGAAAACTTCACACTTTGATTTCTAATTTGTATGACACCCTAATACATATTTAGGTGATGATATACAAGATTATTGCTATTAATAGTTGTCCAGACAGACAGAACACATTTAAAATTAGCACTGATAATATATAAATATCCACCTGCAGTGTGCTGAGAGCTGACTTTAGCAATACCCTCTACTCCCAAGGATCTTCCAGCGATAAACCCCCTACCCATCCTACCCTTCATAGTTCCTGATTTTCTTGTCTCTTAAGTCTATATATGGAGAACCTCAGAAATAATTTAAGAAAATAATACATTTACAAATAATGAAGTCAACAGTAATGAACTATTTTCTCCTTTCCCTTTTTTTTATTTTCAGTGCCAAACTATGGTACCATCAGCCTAACAGTTTTTATTCTGATTGGCAGAAATGCCATTCCCCTTCAATATCATACTGGAAAAATTCAGAAGTTGATTTAAAGCTGCACTTAAAGTGATAGGTTTGCTACTGATTACTAGAGAGAGTAAGCATGGTGTAGTGGTTTGAATGTTGCACTAGGACATAGTGTTCCACTAGGACCAGGGCTCAAATCCCCACAGAGCCATGGAAACTCATTTTGACTGTGTCACATCTATCAGACTAACCGCTTTATCACACTGGGGGCAAACAGGAGTTAAACGAGAGTTAAACAGGAAATGCCTATGATAAACATCAGGCATTTCCTGTTTAACTCTAGTTTAACTCTCATTTAAATCCTGTTTTCCCCCTGGTGTGATAAAGCAGTAAGAGGCAGGTAACAGCAAACTTCCTCTGAATAAATCTTACCCCTCCCCCAAAGCCACGTGATAGAGTTGCCATATGTCAAAGTCAATTTGAAAGAACATAACAACAACAGTCACAGAATGTACATTATACAGATCAAACTTGAGAATGAATTTCTATACAGTAATCAGTTCTGGTGGTGTTCAGGTTACTAAGAAATCATATCCACACATCCTTATTTTCAGTCTCCTGTGTATAGAGCCTAGTTGTTAAGCAGGCATATGTTCAAAGACACTCTATTTCAAAGATATTCTCTTCATATGTTCTGGAGTTCTGCGTTGGCACTGAAAACTGTAACCATTCATTCAAAATTAAGCCTCTTCATATTATTTATATATATTTTTGTGCCTGAGGGTGTAATTGGCTCTTGTGCCAATTATTTATCAGTTAAAATGTGAGATGAAAAAAGCAGATCTGCCTCACCATGTTTTCTTAAAGCAAACAAACACATACTTCTAAGAGCTACAACAGAAAATGTTGTGGCCACATGGTTTGAATTATGTTTTGTTATATGTGACTGTTATCTCATGTGGATGTACACATTTGGATTATCTTCTAGTCTGTCTTTATACAGTTTGGTTCTACATTGTGAGAATGTTTTTTGCATTTGTTTTTGTTTGAAATTAGAAGTGCTGGTCATTTCTGTCATGAGAAACCTATATGTAGAGCAGAGGCAGAAACCATGGAACTTATGGGCAGCAGTTGGTTCTTTGGGGGATCCAATGCAGCCATTTGGATCTCCAACAACTCCCCAATGTTCCAGCATCCCTCTAAATAATTTTTGGTCCAAACTTGGTCCACAAAGACTTTTTCAAGTTTAAATATGCCCTGCAAATGTTTTTTTTTAAATGCTTCAAGCCACCCCAAACCAGACTCCCCAAACCAACCACCACTTCTGGTCATTCTAAATGGTAGCTGCAACACAATAGTGTGGCTGTCTGGATTTCCAGAATGCACTGAAAGAAAGCAACGTGTTCCCCTGGGCTTTGGAGCTGACTACTAATTTAGAGTTTAAACAAATTATGTCAATGAAACAGCAGCATGGTCTCCATGTTCTCTGTTATTTTTATTTAAATACACTTGTTAATATTAAACTATCACAATAATATCTTTGTATTTCCTTGATATGATAATTAAATATTTAATGACAGAAAATTCAAAATGCATTTCCTTGTAGTCCTTCACAGAATCCTTCACAGAAACTACAATGACTTTCTTTTAGAACTACAGCAAATACCAATAATCCAATGAATTAAACTGTAAGTGGACAGAAAGGTAATTTTTTCAAATAATACTCTTTTAGAGCAACTGTGTTTTCTTATCAAGGTTATGTTCTATAAAACATATTAATGCAATCAAAAGGATTGGATACATGGCATATACCAGCTAGAGTAAGACTGCACAAAACGATTTCCAGAATGTTCCCCCTGGAATCAGTAGATTTCTTGGCACTTTCTCCTGCATCTCCTGATAATATCAATGTTTTTCACAATAATAACTGAAAGTGCACTAAAAATAATTGTGAAATTACACATGTATAATTTTTTCTCATTCTTACACCTACCTGATTGGGATTATGTAGGAAAAAAGAAGGAGAAATCGAAAGAGATTGCGGTACCATGGCCCTACAAATCCTTGCAAGGTGACCATAACAACTGAAAGTGCAACTAGAGCCAAGAATAGTGCTTTGGTTAGTTGATTCAGCTCAAGGTCCAGCAAGCCAACCTAAAGAAAACAAATGCAAATTTTAAAAAATCAATAACTATGAAAAAGAGGTGCTTTTCTTTTTCGTGTTTGTATACAATATAAAATTATATAAAATCTGAAAAAGAGAATTTTGCTTTCCCAAACAAACTGGGGACTTATAAACAGGGCCCACCCTGTCCAAATGACCTTAAACCTGACTGAGCATGGCATTACAAATTATATTTATGCTTCTGGCACATAAATTATCTCTCAAAGCAATCTGAATAATGGATCATTAAAAGGTAAGAAAACAATCCCTTTATAAATAATATTTTCATGAGTTATGTGACAATAAGTTATGTGACATATGGGGACTCGCGTATATATCAGGTTTATTCAAAAATTCCATGTAACTATGTTTATGTAACATCACATGCAATAAGAATGAATGTGGTTTTTGTAATGTGTTTAGCAGCCGTCTTGTTCTCTGCTTAAAGGCATGTGTTTTCTTCACAAAATTGCTTGAAGAGTAATATAACTTGGAAAATTAATCCTGAAAGTGAAGCAGCCTATATAAGCAAGGACTGCATAACAGGACTCTTACTTAGGGTAAAAAGGAAGTTTTGCTGAAGGTGTGGAGAAGAGTTGTACATCCTAAACTTATTTTTAAAGTATAGGAATTCCCTTTAAATAATCCCTTATACCAAAACTTTTAACTTTCACTAAATCTTACTTAATTAGGCTACTATCACCACAACCCATGACAAAGTGCCATCACTGCCACATGAGCAGCCAGATGATGTTGAGGAAAAAATGATTTTATTTGGGATTATATGCACAACATGATGTTTTAAAGGTAGTATTCTGTACACTATTTCTCGCTCTGTGCTAAAAAAAAAAAAAGATAAGTTCTGTCACTTAGCCTAGAACACAAGAAATCATATTCACTTCTCTGCCTTTATCATTCTCAAAATGAAAGATGAATGAATTAATAAATCCTAGGAAACTCAATCCTGTGCTTTATTTGCATTTCAAAAGATTTGCATCATGAACAGACCTAACTTGTAAACCTCTTGTTAAGCAGTTTAAATCTATAACTGTAAATTACAGAGATTATGAGAGAAAGATACAAGCATGATTTTAGCCAGCATGGAAGACTTGAGAAGTCTGCATTTTGTTTGTAGTTGTGCAGCTGTCCTGTTAAAAAAGACCTCAGGTTTCCCCAGAGACCAGACAAAACTATCCTATGAGTTATTCCCAGCACACAGTTCCTAGGGCTGAAATTCCCAGCCTCTGCTTCAGCCTCTTATCATATGTAAGGCATACAATATGCAGCAATAGATGTAAATCCCAAACACAGGAAAGCTGTTTATAGTTGTCACTCTCAATAACAATCCAGACTATAAAAATAATTAAATTTGATACTCTTGTACTTCATAGTGATTTTCTCCCTTAGTCATTTTATTAATATAAATCATAGTTAAAATTATTTGATTAGAATGTACCAAGCTGGATCCAAGGTAAGGTGCACTTAGGTGTCACTAAAATCAATGAGACATCAGTCATAAGTTGGTTCCCTCTGAAATAAGTAGGACTGAAGTTGGAATAACTTGCTTTGAATCAAACCCACTGAATTTACTAAGTGTAAGAATACAAAAGCTAAACAAATAAAATAAAAACCAAAGAATCCTCTGCCAATTCTACTTAAATGCTTTTGTTTTCAAATAAAAGATGTCTATTAGTCCAAGAACGCTTCAGTCCAGGATAATGCTCCGATGTGTTTTTCAAAATAAAATTATTGTGACAGCTGGCTAGGCAAGACAATTATCTCACAGGAAAATATCCCTGGTCAGAAAAGCTCTTTAGCTTCTGTCAGAGGAACAAATATGGCATAAAAATCCAGAAACAGAGACAATTTGTATCAGAATACTATTTAAAATACTTTTGGAAAATTCCAGCATTCTTGCTCGCGTACGGGCTGTCCCTTCCCTTGAGAACTAGGCAGCTGAAGACCACAGTGGCTGATTTATCAGCTACATTTAAAAAGCAGCACAACGAGGACAAATATCTTGCAATTTCCGCTGCTTCAACTACTACATAGTTTATGCTTGAATTATTGAGAAAAATAGGTTTCTGGATTAAAATGAAGAAAAATTAAGCCAGGGAAGTAGAGCATGTTTCAAAGCCCAGATCTTTTTGCATTGACAAAGGCAGTCTAAGTTTCAGGCCTCGCTGAGGATCAGATGAAGTCATTATTCATTCAGTCAGGGAAAAAAGACTCAATTACCTCAACCTAAAGATGCTATCAATGAATGCAAAGTGCATATTTTACTCTATTCATCCAAATCCCATTAAAAAGTGAAAGGAATGATTTAATCTGGCCTTCTAGAGTTGGTCTTTTTTTTTGTAATAAAATAAAGAATCACTGTCTTGCAATATGCATAACCAGTACCTCACACTTTTCTTGCTGCATCATAGCAATGAAAGACTGTAAAAGCCAAGACAAAACCTGACAGAAATGAATACAAAGTTTCCTTTGAGAATTTGGCATTTATGGGCCCAAACATTATATATAGACCACTGGATACACATATGTAGATAACTAACGGGATAAAAACTTTCCTAATTGAGGGGGACAGATCTGGAGCCAAGTGTGGAGTTTATATTGTAAATTAAAACAACTTTTAAAACAAATGCAAAAAGTTTTAGATGTGAGTAGTTTTTTTTTTAACCTACAGTGAATGTCTTCTTTTAGCTAAAGTGATTGGCTTTGAACAACAGTGTGTCCCTCTTAAGTATATATTCATTATGTTACCTTACCATTTTTGCCATGTTCACAGAGAAAATAATAGAAAAAAATAAATAAAACCAATCTATTGAATTTGAAAGTGGTTATCTACCTGGCTTTCTCATATTGTCTTTTTACCACTAAGGAATTAAAATTCGAATGGTTATGAAAATGTGTTATTGTGCTTAAAATTAACATGAAACAAATAAACAGCTTTATTTAAAAAACACTAAATTTATTTTAAAAAAGTATTCCAAACATTTATTGCAATTTTCAGTACCTGTAGATCACCCGCAAGCTTCTGATCACAACATCTGTTTTGTTTCCAACAATTGCGATGACAGAACCAGATATGCCACCAGAAATTTTAATCTCTCAGGGAAAATTTGTACATAATGTCACAGACAACCACAATAGTTTTTGTAAAGGGGCTGTTCTAGGATAATGAATGCAATAATTGCCTATATAATCTGAAATGCTACTAATGACAACAATCACATATCCATTTAGCTCCTCTTTAATTTATGTAGCAAGTTTTTAAATAGCTAATCACTCTTAGTATAATAATGGTTTATATCAACAATAACGAGTAAGGATAGCATTGTCCTGCTTAAAAAAGAAAATATCAGTTTTCTGTTCACTTTATTTTCAAAACATTGCATTAGTAAGTGTCCCAGTGTCTGAAATACAGTCCCACTGTGATAAGGACATGAAAAAATAATACAGAATAAAATAAAGAAAAAAAACACTACTTATTTTGAAAATAATGAAGGGAAATGAAGTAGGGGGGAACCCTCCAATAGGCAAAACACTTATAAAAATATGCTGTTATATGATAGCACTCTTAAGGGAGAGATTTAGTGATTAAACAAAATAATTTTTAAGGCCAACAAGAATACTGTAATAATTTTTTTAAAAAAAAATAAGGACTATCCCTATAATATAACACAGTTCTACAAACATTTTTCTAATTAAAATGTGGTTCTTAAACTCCTTCACAACTTTAATGTCAAAAGTACTTTAAGGGGTTTTACTGAGAAGTCTAATCGACAAAGTATCAGCAAGCAAACAAAAATTAGTTTCATTCTTCTCTCACATATGAATCAAAAGAGGAATTTCCAATTTAATCTGAGTATTCTCTCACATAATATTCTGAGTAATATTATGCTGCAATTCTGAACGCCTGTAGTATCTGAGGACAGTCATATAATTAAAACTGAATTAGGCACAAATGATGCATACAAATGCTTTCTTGCTTAAAGTTAACATGCAACAGTGGCAAACATGCAGAGTCTATCAAACAAATGGTTAGACATTTCAAGCACTGGTTTCTATTTTCCTTTACCCCTTTTCCCCAGTGATTCTTTCAATACGCTAATTCAAAGACGCCTTAAAGTGTCATATAAGAATTAAGAAAATGCTAATTAGTGTAATGCATGGTGGTGGGCAGTATTGTATTACACATTAGTTACTTGGAATACTTTTGTATTCTGCAAATACAAAAAAAAGCTAATAGTATAAAAATCTGTTTTAAAAACAGGATATTGCTCATCTTAATTAAAATAAAATAAAAATAAGATATTGTTATTGTACTGCTTACATCAAACTGTTTCTTTCCAAAACTATAGTGCATTTTACACTTTTAACATATCAAAATTCATTTCTTTCAAATTACCTTCAAGGATTAATATGACAACTCTCATGCAAAATAAATACCTCTATTGAAGTGGTTGTAGAATATATAAAGTCTAACATTAAGACTGTAACTCCAATTAACAAAATGAATGCCAATTACTCCTTTATGCATCTTTTCCATTTAACTCTTCTCAGTTCATGCTTGGCTGGTACAAAACAATATGCAAATTTATGCACTACAACTCATAAGTTCAAAAGCTTTTTCTGTTGGTTGATGAAAAAAATACTAAAGCAAAAGACCTAAAATAAGAAATTTATCAAAACAACAACATTGTATTTTGCTCTTGATGTCACAATTATTTAATTGCAAGGGGAAGCAATGTTTGAATATAAGGACACTTCCCAGAATAGTAAGATGCTGTTTAAAGTCTTCAATAAGATCTGCTTGTAGACAATAACTTTAATAAGTCCACAATATATTTTAAGAAGATAAAATCTGAACACACTCAGCATTTGAAAAGGAATTCAAATCTGGACTTCAAGAAACAAGATATAACATCAGACCTTACTGTTCAAATGTTCATTTTCGGCAAGGATTTTTTCCGTCCCTAAACAACAATGGCATAGATGTACTAGTAGTAATTGTTCATTTTTAACCATGTCAAAATTATAAGAAACTAACTATATAACAATGCACCTTATTCAGTTTGTAGGGTAATACTGCATGTATCTATAAATAGATTTTGAACAACAGATTTTTTGAGGAGGAAGCAGAAAAAAACCCCTATGGTATTAGTATGGCATTAGTATGGCACTAAAACAAATTAAAACATAATGAAGAAATATATTGGCAGGAATTATGTAAAATGTAGACTTATATTACATTGACTGAAAGGTAGTTCTACAAATGCTCAAGTCTTAAAACTACAGCAGTCTTTTTAAAATACAGGTATGTAAAACATTATTCATTAAATTTTAGTATCAAAGTTCTTACCAGCAACTACAATTTCTTCATTTTCTGTGAAAATTTCAATGATCTCCATAATACATGAAATCTGAAATCTTTTCACCTTTTAAAATCATAGTATCACTTCTAACATTTCAACCCAGAGACTGACATCGCCCAATTTGGACAGCAGAGGGTGCTCAAGACTGATGTTAACTAGTGTACCAAGTCTCTCAAGGCAAACAACTTTTCCGATTCTTCACAAAGATTCGGATTCTTCACCTAGATAGCCCAAAGAATTTCATTGCTGAAATGTGTTTTAATACACTTTGTTATTAAAGAGAACTCTGCTGTCTTGTCAACTCACAGTATACTCCTATTTGTACAGATGGAGACAAACATGTATGTATGTAATAACTTCTTTAACTATTCACAGACTCTCACACTTTTCTACTCATACAAAGCACAAAAACAAAATATTTATTTCACAAAAACTAATATGCCTTTTCATACATCACTTATGCAAATACTTCAATAGTGCTGCCTACTTATCTGCTCAATTTTCTCAACAGCAGTACCTCACCCAACATGTTCCCATACTTTGTGTGCTGACTTTTTTAGTTGAAATGTTAAATAAAACTCTCATAAACCATAAGCAGCTAAACCAAAACAGCTAAGCCAAAAGATCATATAATCAGCTGAAGCCAGAACTCTCATAGCTAGCAATGAATGCTTCTAAAATTATCCTATGGATTTTACCTGATGGTTCTGTCTTTTGTTGAACTCTGCCTGATCTTGGAATAAACTGGCAAAACGTTTCTCCTATTTTTCCTCACCTGTGCCTCTAAATTACATATGCATAGATCTATAGATAGTTGTCTAATAGAAGTTGTTCTGAACTTCAAAAAACAGCTAAACGGTTACTCTTTCCCACTCCCACCAACCCCGAAACACTAGTGTTACCCATGTAACTTCTGGAATATTCATATAGTCCCATGAAACTAACAAACATGGCAGATTTAGAGAGTAAATATCTTGAAATATGCTTAGAAGAAATCTCTTAAGTGCCAACTGCTGAGTTGGTCATTGATTCAATGCCACAAATGAGTGAAACAAATTAAAAAATGAAACACATATTTAATTATTTAATTATTTATACCCATCTTGCCTTTTCCCCAGTTCAGAACTCAAAGTGGCTTACAACAAATTTAAAAACATTTTGTTAAAAAGTCACAAGATACAAAAGTTAAAATGTGAGTAAACAAACAAAAAATTAAAACCAGCTCAAAACATGTATCAATAAAATGCACACAAACACTACAGCACAACAATTAGGAAGATCCAGCACATTATTGTTTGGTGGGACAGACCTTAAATAGTCAATCATCAAATGCATGTCTAAGCAGAAATGTCTTTACTAGTCTGCAAAAGTAGGTAGTGTGCTTCTCTGGGAAGAGAGTTGAAGAGCCTGGGGCAGTCACTGAGAAGGCCCTCTTCTGTTTTCTCACCATCTGTACTTGTGAGGGTGGTAGGACAGACAGAAGGGTCTCCCCAGCAGAACTGAAAGCCCAGGCTGGTCCATAAAGGAAAAGAGGGTTTTTTAAATAACCTGATCCATATAGGGCTTTATAGACCAAAACCAGCACTTTGAATGAACTGGCAGTCAGTAAAGCTGTTGTAACAAGGGAGTTGTGTGTTTCCTGCAGCCAGCTTATTAGTAAACTGGCTGCAGCTCTTTGGACCAATTGACCCTTACAAACACACTTCAAAGGCATTCTCATGTACAGTGTGTTATAGGTATCTAACCAGAATGTAACTAAGGTGTGTGTCACCATGGTAAGATCAGAATTCTCAAGCATTACCAGTGCTAATGTACTCCTAACTACTGCTAGAACCTGAGCTTCCAGGGACAGAGTTGAATTCAAGAGCACATCCTATCTACAGATCTACATCTTCACGGGGAGTGTTAACCCTTCCAGCATAGGCTGAATTCGTATTCCCTGATCTGTCTTTCAACGGACCAGGAGCACCTCCATCTTGCCTGGATGAAGATTTAATTTGTTCATCCTCACAGAGCCCATTATTGATAACAAGCACTGATTTAGGACCAAAACAGCTTCCTTGGCTTGTGCTAACATACTGTTAGCATTGAACAACAAAACTCTGGACAACCTCTCCCAGTGATTTAATGTATATGTTAAGATCATGGGGGGGGGCAGAACAAGCCCTGTGAGATCCCACAGGCCAAGCGGGTGAGTCTCCTAGCACCACCTTCTGGGTCCACCCTTCCAGGAAGGAATGGAGCCACTGTAAAGCAGTGTCTCCATCAAAGCAAGGCAACTCAGAAGGTATCATAACATCGAGCTGATGGGCTTCTCATAGGCATTGCTTCTCATGTAGGTCATCCACCAAGGCAACCAAAACTGGTTTGGCTCCATTCTGTGAGAGGGGATGCTTGGAAGTGATCATATCCACTCTCCTGGTCAGTTCTGTATTCCAGAGGTTAGGCAGGACGTCAGTAGGATTACCTATTAAGACAGCAAAAATTCCCCCCAAACCTTCAGGAATCCATCCGGATCCATAAGCCTCCTGGGGTGGACTATTTTAATGTATTCCCTGCCCCTGCAGAGGTTCTGAGTTAGAAAGTCTAAACCCTATCAGGTACATGATATGTCTCTGACAACAGAACTATAGACAGTTCTTTCACTCCCAGAACACATTCAGCCCAGCCACTACATAAAACAAAGTCCAGAGTGCACCCAGTAGCCTAAGTATAGCCAGATACAATTTTGGACAGACACATGGTTATCATGGCAGACATGAAGTCCTGAGCTGCTCCCAAGTCAATCTCAACATGAATACTGAAATCTCACAGCACTACAAGACAGGGGGATTCCAACTTCAACCCTGAGAGCACCCCAGCTAGTTCTGGAAGGGAGGTATTTGAGTAGCACAGTGGGTGGTACACAAAAGAATCCCTGATCTGTCTTGGCCACCCAACTCCAGCTAAAGACACTCAAACCCAGAAAACTGCATGATAGGGCAGCTGTCAAGGAAATGGAATTTCAACAAACTATTGCAACTCCAGCTCCCCGACTCCAGTTCTCATCTGCTGCTGAACAGAGAACTTTGGTGGACAAAGCTGAGAGAGCTTAATCACCACCACCATTGTCTCAACAATGGTGGCAGGGACTAAATAAAGTATATAATGATGGATAACAAAATAAATAAATAAATAAATAAAGATGGATTTTACATACAAGGAAAGATCAGCAGGCAAAATATGAATAGTTTAGAAAGTTCTTGGTCTAGTATATTGAGCAGTTAATTGTAATAATGCAGGCATGAGAACCCTACTTACTGAGATATCAACTAGTATTTCAATATTATATCAGTGGGACTGAAATGATCAATCTGGGAAGGCATGTCAGAAGAGATCTGCCTTGACAGCCTTTTTAAAGCCATCAAGGTTGGTGATATAATGGATCTCTTCTGGCAGGCCATTCCATAGTTTAGGAGTGGCTGGTGAAAATGCCCTCTGAGTAACTGCAGCCAGACTGGTCTTCCTTAGCTGCAGTAGATTTTTCCTAGAGGACCTGAGTGTGCAGGGTGGATTGTATGGAGGAAGTCGCTTCTGCAAGTAAGCTGGACCCAAGCCATGAAGGGCTTTAAAGGTTATTACCAACACCTTTTAGTGTGCCCAGAAACTGATAGGCAGACAGTGAAGAGATTTCAGGTTATTTCAGTGTTATGTGGTTACCAATTTGGCTGCCATATTTTGGACTAATTGAAGTTTCTGAACTAGGCACAAGGGTAGCCCCATGTAGAAGTCAAGTCATGAGATTACCAGCCCATGTACCACCGTTTCTAGGCCCCCTGGCTCCAGGAAAGGTCGTAGCTGGCATATTAGCCAAAACTGATAACAAGCACTCCTGGCTGTCACATCTTTCTGGGTGGACATCTGGAAAGACGAGTCCAGGAGCAGTATGTGCAGTATGCCTAGAAAGCATTGCCCCTGTCAAACCCCTGCCAATGTACTGGAGTCTGAAGATGTATCTTAATTCAGCTGTTTTTCTTTCTAATCTTCCTTTGAATTATTATTCTTATTCTTAAAGACTGCTACTCGGGGGTCCAAGTTATAATGTCCAGAAAGGTTGAAGTGTTCTGCAATTGTTTTTTGCATTTCCCCATTTCTAAGGTCCAATTTGTGTCCATTTATCATGTGGCATAGACACCATCCTATTTGCCCAATGTACAGTGCTGAGGGGCATTGTTGATAATAGGTTGTACTGTATATATCACATTAGAGCAGGGATAAACAAAGTGCAGTCCGTGAGCAATGTGCAGCTTCTCTTGGGCATTTCTGTGGTCCCTACAGCCCCCCAAGGGTCATATATATGTGTTTGTGTGTGCGTATCAACAAAAACATGAATTTTTAAAATCTGCTTCAGAATAATAATAATAATAATAATAAATTTTATTTGTATACCGCCCTTCCTGCGATCAGGGCGGTGAACAACATAAAAATGCCTCCAAATGCACTTTATAGGATGAGACAGGCATCTCTACTATTTTTGGAGCTTGTTCTTGTTGTTGTTTTGTATCTTCAAGCTGTTTCCAGCTTATGACAACCCTAAAGTGAACCTATCACAGAATTTTCTTGGCAAGTTTCTTCAGAGAGGGCAAGTTTCTTCTGAGGCTGAGAGATTGTGACTTGCTCAAGGTCATCCTATGGGTTTCCATGGCTGAGTAAACTAATGGTTTTTTTAAAAAAACTATTGTTAAGACACCTTAAATACGATCTTGGGA